>VDFB02375197.1:0-26368 GCA_007258455.2 Sequoia sempervirens
TGTTGGGATAGTAGATAGGGAAAATGAAGACAATAAGAAGTCAGTTGTGAAGAAGAATGCTTCCATGTGGAAGAGAAAAGATGAAATTATATCTTGGTCTGATACAGTGAAGCATAAGAGTGAAAATCCTATGGAAAGGAAAGAAAAGTGTGATAGAATCATAGTTGGGACAATCATGTGCCCTATAGTAATGAAGATAGTGAAAAGGTAGTTGAATGGTGATAAAATAGAGCTTTGTAAGGTTGATGGGATAGTTGAAAAGATGGTTGCAGGTCTAACAGAGGTACCTAAGAGTAATGGTACAAGAATTTGCAAGTTTGATACATAAAAGGATAAAGTTAAGGAGAGCATTGGATAGTGGTCTAAGTATGAAGTGAAAAAGGAAGTGATGAAAGTTGGAAAAGTATTGTGTATAGATGTAAAAGAGAGTACAATAGTAGTATGTGATGAGGAAAAGATGGAAGAACACCCCACAGTACAATGTGTGAAGTTGGAGAAAGATTCAAGTGATGATAATGGTAAGTATGTCAAGGAGAGTGTGAAAAAAAAGAAAGATGAACCTAATAAAGGAGTTACAGAATGTCAAAGGAATGTAAATTATAGTGGTGAACAAGTTTCAAGATTATTTCCAAGAGACTTGGAAAAATTACAAGTTGGGGTGTATGATGTAGGAGCACCTTTGAACAAAATTTGTCAAACAAGGTTGATCATGTGTAGGCTTTAGGATTTTGGGGAAATATGCACTAAATAAGGTCCAGAAGACCATTTATTAATGTATTGGGTTATGTTTAAATGGTCATTAGGTGTTTAGGTGGTTTATATTGTAGAAAGTGCAAAAATATTGAAAAGTTGTAAAAGGACAGATTAGGAAGTCCAATGGTCACATAGATTTGAATGGACATTTGAGGAAGTTGGAATAGTTGGTTTTGGTGGGAAACCACTTTAAATATGTGAAGAAGTTCTATGTAATGGTTGTTAAAACACTTTGGAAGATTTACACAATAATAATACTCTACTTTTCCCACTTTTTCTATACTTTTTGTAATTGCAAGGTCACTCTATGGCCCATACACCATCTTATTGATTCAAATTGAATTGGTTTGCATATTAGCCTATCCTATATTTCATTTGAATCTACTCTTGAGGAGTTTCATTCATTTTAGTGCATTTTATTATTGAATCTCTAAGACCAGGTCTAAAGTTGCAGGGCTAAGGGTTTTGTAAGTCTTCAAAATGAAAAATTGTCCCATTCCACTCTTTATGGCTATTGTAACTTTTGGAATTAGTTTGATCTATTAGTAATTAGATGTTTAAATATTGTGAGAGTGTAGGGGAGGTTAAAAGATGTGTTGGGCATGAAGCCCTAGGTGTGGAATTTGAGTTTTCCAAGTGAAATTGTGAGGTTAGAATGTGGAATTATGCTAATCTAGTTGGGGCAGCAATATTTCTTGATTTAATGAGTATGTGCAGGCCTATTTGGACCTGATTTAGGTATTGGTAAGGTTGTTTGAAGGTTGGAAGAGTGATTTCCATTAAAACCCTAGGTTTTTGACAATAAAAGAGGGTTTTAGGTTTTGGAACTTTGGAGAGTGAGTTTCAAATAAGTAGTTATGAAATATTAGGTTACGACACCTGTAAATTTCTGCCCAAATGAATTTGGTGGTTTTGGAAAAGTTTTGAGGAAAGTTCCTTTGTAAAACAAACCTAATTTGAGGTCTAAATAGCGTTAGAAACCTAATTTTGTGAAATTGTCCCAAGGTAACTAGATGAGAGGTTGTGTTATGTTGTAGTGTGACCTGATGGGTCTTTGAAAAGGTTCAGGTCCTGATCTGAGAATACCTTCTCTAAAAGAAATACCTGATTGACTCAAGTTGTAAAGCTATAAGGAATTGTGTTGGATTATTTTGATAGAGAGAATTTGTGTACTTGAGGCTTGGAGGATGTTGTTTTTGTGTGAGATTGTGTTGAGAGATGTTGTAGACCTCCTTTGATTGGAATCAAAGACCCCTTGGTGCATGGTGTGCCAAATTCCACATTCTTCTCATCAATGTGTAGGTGCATAGATGGTCAAAGTTGAAGATGTACTTGAAGATTGTGATTAGTCCAATGAGGATGATGTTGACTTTAACATGATCATGCATGGGTCTAATTTTTTAATAATGAATGATCATTTGATTTTGAGTCTCATGAAATGGATGAGGATTACCAAAGACATATCACCAGCAAGTTCTCTCTAATGAAGATGATGACAGTTATAATGAAGTAGACACATTGGAAGAAACTAAAGACAATGTGTCCTTGAGGAGACCTTCAGATGAAGAAATTACAAGATATATAGTGGATTCGGCTACACAATCCAAAGGTTCATATCATCTAAGGAATAGAACAGTTGGTGGTGACCAAGGAAGCTTTGTTGGTCTCTTTATCAAAGAATTGAATGTGAAGGGTAAAGAGAAAAAATATGATGGTAAAGGGGAAGTACTTAAAGCTAAGGAAAGTAGGGGAGATAAAATTTAGGCTAAGAAAGTTGATAAACCAAAAGCAGATGGGGAGCTTGAATCCCCTACTGTGAAGGTAAAGGCATGAAGAAGAATTTTGAAGCTGCAAAAAATGATGCCAAGCCCAGGGTTTAAAAAACAAAGAATCAACCAAAGGAGAGTAGTGCAGAACAAGGTATGATCCCAATTTATTTTCCCAAATATACTCCTATTGATATGTTTTAGTTTCTTATCCAAGAAAAAAAAAATCGTTCCTTTGCTTGAGATGATAAGAATTGATGAACACAAACAAAGGGTAGTAGCCCTTATCAATGGTGCTACTACAACATGTACTGAATTTGTGGTGTCCACTCCACTCAAAGTGAGCGAAAAAGAGAAGAAAGATAAAGAAGTTGATGGAGTAATCATTGAGATCCCTCGTATTTTTCTAGGAAATTCAGTAACTACATATCTTGGAAAGATAGACCCATTCTTCCTCACGCTAATTGTTGAGGGAAACTTTTTGAAACTTTGTATCATTGATTCTAGAGCATCCAAAAATATAATTCCATCCAAGATCATGGAAGCATTGGGATTAAAATTTGATAGCACCCATGGTAAGTGTTATGCTATGGATTCAAGGGAAGTCCTTGTGACTAGTGTAATAAATGAACTTCCTTATAGACTAGCCACATATCCCAAGAAAGAGTTCAAGATGAGAGTGGTGGTGGTAGATATCCCACCCAATTATGAAATGTTATTGTTTAGGAAGTGAAATGCTTCCATGGAGGGTAGCATGCAATGTGAAATGTCTTATGCCACTTTCCCAATTGATAAAAAGGATTTCAAAGTGGTTAGAGAGATGAAAGTGCCACATATGTTGGAGCATGCTCCTAAGGATGATATCATTCTTTTTATAGATACTAATATCAATGAGTTTTAGGTGGAAGAAATACCAATAGAAAGTGATAGGATACCTACACCTATAAACCATGAAGTTATTTGATTCTCTAATAAGGATAGACTATGGAATATGTACTTTTTTGGTGCAAGTTCTAAAGAGGGGGCTAGCGCAGGTATATTGCTCATGTCACCTAGTGGAAACACTTATAAGTTTTCCTTTCCTTTTTATTTTGTTTGCACAAACAATGTGGCAGAGTATGAGGCATTGCTACTAGGGTTAAGGCTAGCTAAAAAGCATGGGATAAAGAAGCTAATGGTGATTTATGACTCTAAGTTAGTGATATCCCAAGTGAGATTCAGATATGCATGCAAGAATAATAGATTGAAACAATATGGAAATGTTTTTTGGGATTCCATTGAGTAGTTTGATGTCTTTGGAATTGACTAGATGGAAAGAGGTCATAACAGAGTGGCATATTTACTTGCAAAAATTTCACTCAGACTTGATGACATCATTTTTGTAGGTATCTCTAAAGTTGAGGTACAAGTAAGGTCATCAATCTCTAACAATGTACACAATGGGAAAATATTCAACGATGATGAAGATATTTTGAAATTTTAAAAATGTGTTGATTAATATGAGGGAAACCTTAGGAGATTGATTTTGGTTCTTTTGTTGAGAATATAGATGGTAAGGATACAATCTTTGGAAATAAAGTCATTCAGTTGAAGAAAAATAATATTCCCAAAGGCCTTGTAGCATTAGAAAGGGTCTTTTATAATCAAGATAAAAGAAAAGTTAAAACAACTGCCACCCATTCAAAGGACCTAGAAGAAGTGAATTTGGGGACTAAAAATGCCCCTAAAAAGGTATATGTGGCAAAGAAGATGAAACCAAAGATCAAGGAAATGTTGATTTCCTTATTGAAAAAATACATACATGTCTTTTCCTGGTCGTATGATGACCTAAAAGCATATCGAGAGGAATTATTCTAGCATGAGATTCCTTTGAAAGAAAATGCCAAGCCTTCTAGGAAAAAGCAAAGACCCATCAATCTAACCTTAGCTCCTAAAATGCAAGAGGAATGGGTTAAGCTAAGGGATGTTGGGATCATAAAGCCTATTAGGAATTCCTCATGGGTGTCTAATCTAGTGCCAGTTAGGAAGAAAAAATGGTGTTATAAGGTTATGTGTGGATTTTAGAAATCTAAACATATCATCATTAAAGGATAACTATCCATTGTCAAACATGGAAGCCATGTTGCAAAAGGTAATTGGCTATGAGCTATTGTCCATGGTGGATGGTTTTTCTACATAAAATCAAGTGAAAGTGAAAGAGTTTGAGAAATACAAGACTACATTCACAACTCCATGGGGCACCTATGTGTATTCCAGGATGCCATTTGTCTTAACCAACGTAGGTGCTACTTTCCAAAGGGCTATGGATGTGGCCTTTTCTAATTTCATTAAATTTTTCATGGCAATCTACTAGGATGATTTGATAGCTTACTCCAAGAAGGAAGAAGATCACTGCATGCACTTGGAAAATATATTCATTAGGGAATTGGAATATGGAATCTCACTGAACCTAAAAAATTATTCCTTTGGGATTACTGAGGGTGAGTTGTTGAGGCACATTATGTCTAATGAGGGAGTGAGGATTGAACCTGAGAGGGTAGCTACCATAGACAAGATTTCCCAACCAAAGAATGTAAAAGGCATTCAATCATTCTTTGGTCAGATTAACTTCTTGAGGATATTTGTAAAAAATATTCCAAAGATTACAAGACCTATCTCCAAAATGTTGAAGAAAGAGAGTAGGTAGTTTGGAGTGAAGATCCTAGTTAGGAATTCAAGAGCATCAAACAAGATATCAAGGAGGCTCCAGTTTTGAAGTCTCCTAATTTTTCCAAACCAATGCACATTTTCTCTTTTGCTTCGTCCCATACTATTGTTGTTGTGTTATTGTAAAAAAATTATGAGGGCTAAATGAATAGCCCATTGCATTATTTAGCAAGTCTTTACAGGCCGCATAACTCAAGTATGATACAATTGAAAAGCAAGCATATGCTTTTGGTCAAGGCTATAAAAAAATTTGAAACATATTTGATGGGAGCTACAATCATAGCTTTTGTACCAAGTCCTACTAGGAAAGACAGTTTCACTCAGCAAGAAACTATAGGTAGGAGATGCAGATGGATCAATAGGATCCAAGAGTTTAACATTGATGTGAAGATTACCAAGTTAGTTAGAGGAGATGGTCTAGCCAAGTTGATGGTAGAAACTAACTTGGAGGCTAATCATATAAATCAAATGGAGACTGTTGATGTTGTACCCATTTGAGACATGAAAACATGTGGTTGGTACAGAAGGATTGTCCAATATTTATAGACTTTACAGTTCCCTACAAATATGACTAATAATGAGAAGAGAACACTAAAGTTGCATGCCATTAAGTATGTAATTATTGACAATGAACTATGGTGGAGAAGCTCAGATGGCATGTTTCTCGAATGTGTGGATGGAAATCAAGCATCATACTTTTTGTGAGAAATGCACAAAGGAGTGCCTTGTGGTAATTACATGGCTAAGACAACTGCTCATAAAATCTTAAGGGTAGGATTATGGTTGCCCACTATTTTTGAAGATGCACACAAGTTTGTTAAGACTTCTGATGCTTTCCATAGGTTTACAAGAAAACTAAAGTTCTCAGGGAGATTTCCACTTAGGCCCATTTTCGTTCAGGCCCCTTTCCAACAAAGGGGTATTGACTTCATTTTTGAAATATCAGAAAATTCTAATAGATGGCATTGATGGATGCTTGTTGTGTCTGATTATTTCACAAAGTGGGTAGAGGAAATTCCCACAAAGAAGGCAATAAGTAAATTTGTGGTAGACTTCCTGATGAATAACATTCTTATTAGATTTATATTTTGAGAAAAAATCATTTATGATAATGCAATGTGCTTCAAATCAGAAGAGTTCGCTAATTTTTGTGAGAAGCATGGCATATAGATTTCTTATTCTTCCCATTACCATCCTCAAGGAAATGGTCATGTGGAATCTAGCAACAAGAGCCTAATGAGTATAATTAAAAGGGTGATTGAAAAGAATAAGAAGGCCTAGGACTCAAATATGAAATTGGCATTGTGGGCTGACAAGGTCACTGTGGAGAAAGCTACTAGTCATTCACTAGTTGGTTTGGTTTATGGTTTGGATGCTAGACTTCCCCAAAAAAAATTGTTGAAGATGTATAAGTTTGTGTAGGAATATGATGAGGATATTTTTGATGATATGAAGCAAAGGATTGATCATCTTACATAGCTGGATGAAACTAGAAGAGAAGCTCATAAAAAAAATGAAAAAATGCAATTGCAAGTTAAGCACTTGCATTACAAGAAAGCTTCTCCCAATAAATTTAAAGTGTATAGTATGGTGTTGGTATGGAATGCAAGGGCTCAGGATAAGGGTAAGCATGGAAATTTTGAAGCATTATGGTTAGGACCTTAACTGATAGTCAATACACATTGGGAAGATTCATACTTCCTTTAGAGCTTAACAAGTGAACTTCTAGAACTTCTAGTGCATGGAAAATTCTTGAAGCTGTATTTCTCTTGAAATATGTTTCTTTACCATGCACATTGTATAATCCTATAAATATTATATATAGGTGTGCTCGATTTGGTCTAGTTCTCTTGACTTTTCTGGGTATAGGTATCTTGTTTTTGGCATCCATGTGCTTGGTCTGCTTCACCATGAGATCTAAAATATCACCATTCCTATGAGAGGCATGCATCCCCATTCAAAGCCACTAGTGGAACCCTCAAGAAAATTTTCATGATTCCACTAGTTCAAATTACATTTTCCTTAGAATTATCTTGGTTTATCAATGATTGTGGTTTAGGGTTTTATGTGGGAGTTATTTGGCTTTGAATATATTCTCCTCTATCTGAACCTTTTGTCTTTTGATATATCCTTTTCTTGACCTCCTATGATCGGTTCTTGGTCATGTAAAAATAACTTGAGCCATTGAAAACCATGAAGTAACCGACCCCTTGTGCCTAGGCCTAAGAAATACTTTTATTCTTTAAGGTTGATTAATCACATTTTTTTTTCCATTTACATCCTTTGCATAAATGTGTCTTTGTCATATCATGACCTTACCATGCATTTTCCTAAGAGATTATCCTTTTTAAAAGTAACTTGCAAGCATGTGCAAAATTGCCTCACTTAAATCCCCATTCATTGTATTGTTGGTCACTCATCATGGATAGAAATATAACTTGATGTTTCATATGAGTGATGAGCGATATTAGATTACATTTGTATCGCTTTCTATTTAACTATCACCAATTTCTTTTGAGTCCTAAGTCTTAAATTAGCGATGTGTGATGACCTTTGAAGCTTTTCGTGATTCTTTTCATCACTTATCATGATTAACTGTGTGGTTATATTTTTTAAATTTGCAATGAGTGATGAGGTCCTCTATTCTAATCTTCCATTACTAATTTGAAATTTGGATATGGGAAATACCTTTGTGCCTTAAATTTTGAAACATGTACATGTTAACCGATCTTGATCCATCACCACCATTCTCACGTCGCTGATCTGAGCCAAACATTGAGACATGGGTTTGCGATGCACAATGAGATAAAGTTTAGTCAAAAGTGGTCCTTGATCCAATGGTTGAGATTATATCATGCTAATGTTCACATCATTGATAGGAATCTAGGAAGAGAAGGAACATCTATGATGAGTGATGGATTATTAAGTACATAGCCTATCATGTCATTTTGAACTATCATGGATGCATAAAAGGGTTTAAGGAATGCATGGGTGTTGTGTGATGGTTGTTGGATGGAAGGTATGTGTGATGTCTAAAGAGGCTATGTGGCAACATCCTGAGGCCATCGTATAATGCAAAAGAGAAAAGCAACAAGATGAATAATGAGCCATTGATCTATTTTAAAGCAAGATGATGAAACAATTAGGATTTAAAATCAAACAGTTAAGCTTCAATTTGCTTGTGTGAGATTTATATCAGGAATTAGTGGTGATACATTCCATTTATTGGCTTTTAAGAAGGAATTTGGCTTTTTTCTTCACACAATTGAAATCATTTGAGAATTGAGAAGCTAGCTAAGTTCGGGGGAACATAATGGAGAGCTCTAGTGAATAGTTACAAAGGGCAGTAACAATAGTTTCCATCTGGGTAAGCAAATAATCAGGTTTTTGTGTTAATTGCATTGAATTGAATTTGTCTAAATTCTAAATGCATAATGTTCACTAGGTTTATCTTCTATGCATTTTAAAATTGGGCTAGGTGAGAGTTGGTGAGGGTTTTATTTCTTTAACTTGTCTCTTAAGAATATATATAGTAGACCATTTTGTGAATTAAAAACTGCAAATCCTAGTCCTGATACATTGTGAAAATGAGTGAGCCTGAACCTAGTGAATCCAATATAAGACCTAAAATAAAACATAATAAAAAGAGGGTAAAGAGACCTAAAACCCAAGATGTTTCATCCACGGTCAAGCTAGAAGCACCTGAAGCATCAAACCCTATGTTGGATACCCCTGTGACATCCACAAGGTCAAGGAGTGTGAAGAGAACTCAAGACATATTTATGGAAGGTGTCTTTGAATACATAAATGATGGTGGGTCACAAATTGGCAAGAGACCTACATGGCAAGTTGTTATAACAAGCATATTAATTGACATGGCTGGTAAAATTGAAGAACCAACCCAGTGTCAGGGTGGATGGCAATTATTTTATTATGCTTTGAATAGGAGTTATTCTAGGAGGCCAGATTGTTACCTATGGGTCCTTAACCTCAAGAAGCTGGTAGTTCCTATGTGTTTGTGGAAGTGGATGTAATGATGGAATTAGCTAAGCATTATGATCCCAAAGATAGGAAAATCAAGAGTGAAAATGTCAGTCTAGTCCTTGAGGTAACAAGATAAAATTGTGGAGGTATTTGGGTTGAACCCTAATTATATAGTTGAAATCAAGCATGTGAATTTATATGGTGAGTATGAGAAAAAAAAATCATTCAGAAATAGATTGCTAGTAAGGCATAGAAAGGATATCAAGGAAATATTTGGCCTTAAGCATATAGAGCCCTTTGGGTGTGAAGAATTTGTTAACTATTTTAAGAACACATATTATTGTTTGAATCAAGTTCTAGCCCATAGTTATGATACTAGGATAGCCATTGACTTGTTGGTGATGGTGACAGACATACAGAGTCCAAACTAAAACACTGGTTTTGATTATGCTACTTATATTGCAGAACAAATGTATAAGTATTTTGTTAATATAAAGAAGGAAAATATCCCTCTATCTTTTCCACATTATTCTCTATTGATGCATATGCTTCTATTTGTGGGAAAATAAAAATGGAAGAAGAAGCTAAGAGTAAGAAAGAAGGATATGGAGAATAATGATTTTCCTATACAGATGTGGACATATATTTGGGACCAAGATTGTCCCCATTCAAACTATTTGATGTTTTGTAATTTTGTCAAGTTTGGTATTTTGGAGAGTTTTGGTGTGGCACCCATTCATAGGCTTTCAAAGTTAATTAGAGACATCATGTGTCCAAATGAAGTGGCAGGAACAACTATGAAGCATAATTGGGTGGACTAGTTTCTACATTCACAGTATACTCTAATCATGGCTTATGGAGCCAACTAGCAACACATTGCTTTCCCCTATATGTCTTTGACTAATTGGAATTTATGGAGTTGTTTTCACAACTTGATTTTATGGACTGAGAATTATTCATAAACCCTAGGAATGGCATTGTGATAAATCCCCAATGTTATTTTGCTTACTTTATAGCTATTGCTATGGAGGCATATGAAAAATTTGGAATAGTGGTGAATAACCTCAGGTTACCTATTGATGAGGTTAGGAATTTTGACCTAGAGGGTTTTGCACATGTAAAGAGAAGAATCAATGGTTTATCTAAGTTCTCCCACAAGTTCTTGTACACAGATGATGTGTTGAGAAGATTGAATAGTGATGGGGTTGCTATGTCTAGAAAAAAGGAATGGATGGCCAGATGTGATATTGAGGAGAGCATTATGAAGAGAAATTCATTTCATGTGATTCCCTATGATGTAATAGAGAGTCCTTTTGAAAGGTATATTACAATGTTAAAGGATTATCAGAGTGCTTATTTTAAGGAAAAGGTAAGGGATCTTGTTGAGAGAGCATAGGCTCTCTTAGAGCAACAACCTTAGGCTATAGATATTCCATAGTAGCCTACAAATGTACTAGGAGAAGATTTTCAAATATTTGTGGAGGAGAAAATGGAAAAGCATGTGTCTGGTGCTAAGGAAGTGGAGAGGAAATTCCCTCCTCCTAATATTGATGATGCTCTTGATTTGGAAGTTCCCCAGGATAGAATTGTCCCATGGCATTATGATGAAAAGTTCGATGACAATCCAAGGATCAAGGCCTATGAGGAGTTCCTTGTGGATGATGCATTTGTGAAAACTAAGGAATTCAAATAATTCATGGTTCAATAGAGAAAAATATAAATAAGATAAAGGATTGAATGAGCAATGAATAATGTTGATCCTTCTCAACAAGAAGAGGCTACGAAGGCAGAGGAAGAAAAGATTATGGCTGAGATTGCAACCATTACTCCTATCGAGGCCTAGAATATTGTCATAGAAAGTGGAATGATGTTACTACTAGGGTGCATCCTCACCTTAGCTACCACACTTGATGCAATAAGGAGAGACCCTCGAGCCTCTTTTTATGAGGAGCATTTTGACAACAAGGTGTTTGGGTTTGGTTATAGTCCAAAATTGCATACTCTTGCAATTTGGTCCATGGCACCCAATACTACGAAGCATGAGGTTACTAGGCCTATTGAAGAGGTCACTGGTTTAATGGTGGTAAAGAGATCTATAGATATGACTCATGTCCAAGCAACAAAGTTAACTGTACATGCTACAGTGCTTAGTGCTGATACAACCCAGATTTCTCAGAAGAAATATGATTCCTTATTGGTGGAATACAATAAGGCTTTGGGTGAAATTAATAAGATGAGATCCACTATTTAGGCTAGCCAATGAATAAGGGTACTATCTTCACCATCTTCTTCTTCTTCATACTTTTCTGCACAAGACAGGGAAACCTTGGCCTTAAGGATTAATGATTTGAATAACTAGTTAAAAATAGAGAAGGAAAATGTCAGGAAGGCCAAATTTGAAATTGTCAAGGTGGCAAATGACATCTTTAAGGATGTGTTGAAACATAGGGTAAAAAATCTTTTTAATAGAGAAGATGATGTGTGGGATGCTTATAGGAACATCCATGAAGCAAAAATAAGGTATCTACAAGTTTAGGAAGCTTTTCAGACTAAATGGAGCACTAGGGTAGGGGTGCTAAAATAAATGATGTCTAAAATGCAAGAAGACCTTGAAGCTCCTAAACATGTTCCTAAAATATTACAAGTTACTGACCTGGTGAATGAAATAACAACTTTCCATGGAAAGTTAGGAGTGTTCCTCCAAAACAAATTGTAAATATTCAAAGAAATGGAGGAGTTTGGTATGCTTGCAATATTGAATGATAAAGGTGATCTAAAGGATTTTGATACATGGAAGAATGATCTGGGAGGGTTACTCCCACATGCTAAGATGATGTTGATTGTAATTGATTATTCCATGCTTAATACTAATGTTGATATTGTGTTTGGAGTTGAAACATGAATTGACACTTTTATCAAGGAGGCTAGAGCTTTAATTGATGCAAGGTATAACTAGCATAGTGAAAAAATACAGAAGTTACTAGATGCAAAATGGCCCACTGAAGATGAATACAACACGTGGTTGGAAAAATTTGCTAAGTGAGCCTGTATATGTGAAGTGATAGCATAAATGGTGAGTAATGGATGGGAGAGAAACAATGCATAGCCTAGAAATAGTACAAATTAGGCTATTATTGAAGTATTGAAACACATTATTCTCTCCCCAACATGGAAATTGGTGGCATAAATGCCAACTTGGATGGATCAGTCGTATATTTTTCTACTGATTTTTAAGCTTTTAAAGTTTTTTTGATTGGGAATACATGTGGTACATGATTTTGTTTTGTGAGGAAGATATTTTGATGTTGTTACAATGAATGAAGGAAGCCTTTTGGAAGGCGGGTGTATCTTCCTCATCAGGAAAAAGTAACCTTTGTCTTATATGCTTTCCCCCCACTTTGCAAAGTGAAAATAACTGTCTAGGGAAATTTTGAAATTAAATTGAAATGTATGTCAAATGAAAATGTGACTTCAATTATAATTTGGCCCGATGCTTGTTCCTTCCATGTTTCTATAAATAGGAATTCATGGCCAATTACATAGATATTTTCATGGTTAAGAAAATTTTGAATTCATGTAAGAGTTGTCTTGTATTTTCAAGCACAGAGAAATAGATTAATGTCGAGTCTTAGGAATGTACTCAGATTTGTAATGAGCATAATTGTTTTACAATAGTAATAGAATATGAGGGATAATTAAAAAATTTAGAACTAGTTTCTCTCCTCTGTATTTTTTCTTTCAAATTATGAATAAAGGGATTGAGGTTCTTTTATTTGTTTTCAGTCATTCTGATTGAATGTGTGATGTCGTTTCTTCTTTAGTTCAAATAACTAATTAATTGATTGAATGAGATCATAGATTTGTACGTGAAATCTAGGGATTATTAAGAAGTTTATATTTTTGGATGCATCAAGTTGTGTGTTGCAAAGTAGTGAACAATAGTATTTAAATGTTTGTTTCCATTGCTTATGTATTATAGTTTATTGCAAGTGTGACTCCATTTCCCAAAGATAAGGAAATGATCCATTTATTTGGTTATCTTTGAAGTTGGTGAGCCTGCCCATACCTGACAAAGAGCACAAACCTTAATTACAATTTCTGACACACTTGTAATTGTAGTAAAATGGTAGGAAGTACCATTCATTCCTAGCTTTAGATACTAATTCATCAAAGGGTAAGCCAAATCATTGAGGAATTTAATCTATTTGTATCCAATTGAAATACATTTGTTTGTTTTAATGTTCATGATAAAATGGCATGAGAGTATCATATAAACATTTTCAGGATCACCCTCTTGGGTTTCATAGAGCCTGAAGAGTAGAAGTAGAGGTTTAGCAATCCTTTCCTTTGCTTATCATTGAATTGCAGAAAATTCATAGGCATTTGGTGAGATCAAGTTTGGTTCTAAAAAATAACCAACAAGACCCAAATTAATTCTCACATTATCTTGAAACTAGAATTGTGAAATTTTCTTGTGGAAAAAGATATAAGAAGTAGACAATTTGAACACCCAACATCCATGTCTATGTAGTTCATGATGAAAATAAAATGTGCTTGCACTTTGAAGAAGTTGAAAACCACTCACATTTTGACCATTCTAAAGTGTGCTCACACTTTGAAAAAACTGAAAAGTGCTCACATATTGATCAAGACAAAGCATGCTAGCACTTTTTGCAAGTCAAAGTTCACTCACACTTTAATAAAAGTACATTTTGGGAAATTTAAAAAAATGGTAAAAATGCATGTGACCCATGATTCAGGTCCACATGCTTTATTATTCACCAAATTTTATGTTCCATCTCACAAAAAATGCTTTTTCATGGTGTTGACAAAAGGACAAGCATATTTTACATATTCCACAACCTTTTGTACCACTTTTTTTTGTTTGAAAACATAGAGAGGAGGAAATACTAGAGTTTTTAGATGATATTTGATTATATAAACTAATATTTTAATGTTTGTAGTATTTGAATGTTACTTATGAATTTTTGTTTTAATTTCATATTATAGATTGCTTATTTTCATAGCTTTTACTAGTTCTATTAGATTTACATAAAATAAAATGTTGAAAAATGAAGGAACTTGGTGAAAATATCTAATTTGTAGGAGTTTGATGTAAGAAGAAATTGAACTAGAGATAATTGGTTAGTTTCTCAAATTAAATCTTGGATTTTAAGGTACATTCTATTTGTGCATGTGACCTTGTAAATATTTATTAATTTGACACACCTTGAAGATATTCATTAATTTTCATATATGCATCAATGTGTAAATTTTATGAAGGGGACATCTTTACTTTTTCCTTGTTTCACAAACACATCCTCTTATGCTTGATTACATTACTTTTATACATATACTTTACTTTCTCTTTATACATATGCTTTAAATTTTCCTTCATTTACCATGGGTTGATATTTTATCCATTATTCTCCTACTTCACATTTCACCTTTCTATTCACTTATGACTATCACCTTTACCACTTTAATTTATTATGTTGTGTTATCACTTATTAGCATGCATGCTATATAATGCTTTCAATTTTTTTATCATATTTATGCTTATTAAATTTACCTTACCATGATATTCTTTGAACATTTGAATACTTGCCTTAATCATATAGCGACATACATTTCCTTTAGAGCTTACACATTGAGCATGGATTCTTAGATTTACCTCTTAATCTTGCATTGCCCTATCATATTTTTTGAGTTACTACACTAGCTTAGAGTGTCATCTCTTTGGTTTTGCTAACAAATGTTAGGGTTAGAAAGGTAGATATCTAACAATTAAATGTAGATTTAATTAATAAATAGAGAAACTAAAACACACATAGAATAAATTATAACACAAAGAATTTAATGTGGTTCACCCAATCCAGGCTACATCCACCAAACCGCAGCCATCCAATGATTTTATTATCTAGTGCAAAAACTTATTACAATCTTGCGAATAACCATGTTTTTCATCATACTGTAACACCCATCTGAACCCCTTTTTAACAAGCTTAGAAGCTTCCAGATTAGGGTTCTATAAAGTTAGTTTTTTTTCTTTTTTCATTGATTTTTTTTCATCATACTGTAACACCCATCTGAACCCCTTTTTAACAAGCTTAGAAGCTTCCAGATTAGGGTTCTATAAAGTCAGTTTTTTTTCTTTTTTCATTGATTTTTTTCTTTTTCCTTTTTTGTTGATTTTTTCCTTTTTCGTTGTATAGTATAGCATGATCAGTCGCCACATACCAACAACAAATCCCTCTAGATTTTCCCTATATTATCCCTAAAACCTTGATACACCTATTACTATTATCCATCCATTTCCCATCATTATTCTATCCATTTTTTTCCCTTTTCACTTATCATCTTTCCATTGTGATCCTTTGAGCTATAAAGAACTTATGTTTAGTTTTTTTTTTTGTATTAATTTTAGATCACTTTTTTTCATTTTTAAAACATTGTTGTTTAACTATTTCATTAGTCATCCTCATTTTTAATTATATTTGTGTAACTTAAATGTCATTTTTGTTTCTTCTTTATCAATCCTTTCAATTTCCCCTATGTAATCCTTAAAGATTCTTGCCTTAGCTTTAGCTTCCATTTTATTTTTAAACTCCTAACCCACTTACAAAATCCTTCTTACACCCTCATCACATCAATGATATGCACTTTCTTCCAAAAAAACTTCCTTTGGTTTCCATTTTAATATCATTTCCCACTCCTAGCTCTTCTCTCTCCTTTCGAAAACCCTTAAATGGCTATTTTATGTTTTATCTCACAATTTATTTAGAAAAACACATTATTTTACCCAAAACTCATATTTTCAATCACAAAACTCAACCCTCTTTGGACTTCTAGTTCTACCCCTTTATCCATTTTTTTCTAGTTTTTTCCTAGTTTTGTAACTAGGCATTTTGATTCATATGTGGTAATAAGACATGAGGATTATATTTAATATAGTTGTGCATCTTGTATTAACCTTATAGTTCTAAATTCAAAGAATATTTTTGGATGTGTGTGTTTTAATTAGAAGATGTATATTCCTTGTTTGATTTATGTTTATATTAGTTGTTATATGTTGTTCTTGATCTAATCATATCGTGCAAGTACACTTGATGTGTAATTGAAGTTACAACTATATGAACTAATGGTGGTTATTTTAAATACACATGACTTACCTAGTTTTGTAACTCATTGTGATTCATGTGGCGCAATAATACATTATACTTATTTAATCATTTTCCCTATTTGAATATGTTGAACCCCAATCCAAATACTTGCAAAACACAACAAAATAACACATTAGGAGATCATATGCAAGTAAGAACAAGGATTCCCCATGAAATCCATTAGCAAAGCTTAAAATAGGAAATAAAGCAAAAATGAGATGAAAGAACAAGAAAGCAAGCTAAATCCTATTGAAGACAATGCAAACTCTTGATCCCATGGGGGAATTGGTGCCAATTTGATGTGAAAATTGGCCCTTTCCTAACTCCTATGATACAAGATTGATAAATGTTGATGAATGATCCACTTTGATGAAGAATAATGAGTGCTTCAAGACAAAAATCTGCATAACCTAGCTACAAATTCAAAAATATGGACGAGGATTGTTAAATATTTGAGCATAGTAAGTTTACTCAAATTGTGGATGATGAAATGAGGAGATTAGCCTCTTATTTATAGAATGAGAAAATGGAAGAATTTCCAAAATGGAGCAATGTGGGACTAAGAATTAGCCAATGGAAAAGTTCCACTTGCCAACTTGTGAGTGGATGGAGGATGTGCAAGTTTTGAAGAATGTGTCAATAAATGCATATATTTGAATTTTGAATTTGTTGAAATGACATGTACGAGGGAAAGAAGGTGCATTGAATTCCACTTGGCTCAAGGAAAAAGGACTTTGTAAGAGGATTAAATTCCTTTTTGGAGGGCAAAAGTCCACTTGGATTTTGAATTCAAACTTGAGGAATATTCCTTAAAATATGCCTTATTGAAGAAAATAGAGATTTAATAAATCAAATAACTCTATTTTCATGTGCAAGTGGTAAAAGATGGAGGATGGGACATGAGAATAGATTGAATTAATCAAGGTTAATTAATTTAATGAAGGGATTAAATGATGTGACCTATTTGACTTAAATTTATGGATTTATTTAAATCAAATATGAGAAGAATGTTATAAAAGGATTAATTAAATAATGACTTTTGGTTGATTTAATTAAAAGAGATGATATTAGATTAAACTAAATAAGGTTTTAATTTATTTAATTTAATAGATAGACTTTAGAGATTTAATCAAATAAAATTAATTATTTAATTAAATAGGATAATTAGATCAGAATGGTTAATTTAATTATCAAGAAAGGATGACTTAATTAGATAACCGATTTATTTAATTAAGAGAGGAATATTGATGAATTTAATTAGATAAAGGCATTTGATTAAATGGTTAGACCGAAGGATGATTTAGGATGAAATGATGTTAGTGGTTAGGATTAGATGTCCAATGTCAATCAGTACATTTTACGTGTCTACATTTTGCCCCTCTTTGAAGCAATGCACTCGTTGCGTTGGTTCAAAGAATAAATTGTCTTGATCAAAGCCAAAAATATTTATTTTCAAAATATTTTCCCACTACTACCCGGTGAGAGAAAAAATTATACCATACTACCCCCTCTAGAGATTGGACAAAATTTTTGATTTTTGGGTGATCTCACGAAAAAAAGGACAAGGTGCCCGACATATCCAAAAAGGCTCCAGGATGCCAAAAATGTGTCTAAACACAATAAAACGATGTAAAACAAGCCTCAACTAGACAAAAAGAAGTTCAAGAGTCCAAAACCCTAGTAGGACACCCAAATAGGGTCATAAAACCCTAATTTTTAGGCTTAAAAAGGCTCCGAGGGGTCACTTTCAATTCATTTTCACACACAACCCTTTAGCAATTTTGAGATTTGACCTCTGAAATTCTGATGAGATGGCACAATGACAACTCCCGATACACATTTTTGATTGAGTCTAGACATACCAGTGACCACCTGGCATTGGGACACCAGTAAGTGATCCTTACTTGAGCTTTGTTTTTCATTTTTGGCATTCATTTAATGCTTTTGAATTTAGTTCTTCTATAGCTGTGCTATATAGTGTCGTTCAAAAAACAAATTGCACTGCTTGAAAGAAAAGTGCACTGTGGCGGTGGAGTTTGGAGTTTGGAAACAAACTTCAAACTCTGAAGCTCATGCCCTCGCCAACAGGGTCATTTTAAAGTGCGATGCAACGGTTCTATTTTAAATAGGAATCTTTCCAAAGTGTGTCGCTCGGCATAAAAGTGCACCATGGTGGTGCTCTTTCGGATTTTAGTGCTCCAGTGTCACAGTTTGAAAATTTCAAACTACGACGCCTTCACAGATAGCGATGCTAGGATGGATTTTTGGACGCTCGAAATGAAATTTTTCAAAAAATTTAACATGGTGACCTTTCTTAATGTAGGATACGGTGAGGGAGCTCTATTCTTGGGAGCATAGATTACAGGAGATTTTTAGTTATTTGTGAGATCTTAGTGACAGGGAGCAAGATCAGCTATGGGACATGGACCTGTGGTACATTGCATACACAACACCCATGCCGACCCACCTTGGGATGATGTCAACATTTTTTGAGAGATGGTATAGTAAGACCTCGTCCTTCCACCTTCCTACCGGCAAGGCCACCATCACCTTAGAGGATGTGTGGCGCACCCTTAGATTTTTGATTCATGGTTGGTGAGTTATCATTGATATGGATGTGGGGTGGGACGCTTGACATAGAGTCCTCACCACAAATGAGGTTATATTTTTGTGAGGGATAGATAGAGCTAGAGCGCCATAGGATGCTCACATCACCATTTCATCTAGTGGTTGCAGCAATCATCTCAGGTCTCATTGCCTTGGATCAATAAGGCCAATATTTCAGTCCTGGCTGGGGACTCTGCTAGGAGCGAATGATTCACAATAGACTAGTTCATTTTGCTTGGGGGGTTGTTCTTCTTGCGTCACTCTATAGGGACGTACACGAGTATGTCTACCTCGATGGTAGAGCACTCAGAGCAAGCGTTACACTTCTCCACGTGTGGGCATGGGAGCACATCGCCATTCTTTGGCCACATGTCGTTGTAGTACTGATGGGGCCTGATGATCCCCTAGTGTGGCATTATAGAGGTGGTGTGTCCTTTAGACACACGGGCGAGCACGTGATTCCTCACTAGAGGAGGGTCCTGGATGAGATGCAGACTCTTACTTGGTGCCCATACCTTGGTCACCCTAGATGGGCCAAAAATGCAGAGCAGATTTTCTTTACCAACCAGGACTGCTTCATGCAGGGTCAAGAGCATATGATGGTGGAGAGATACTTGTCCAGGCCCGTCCAGTGTCAATTTGGTGAGGCATAGGATCAGCCAAATGACACCTACATGGCCATATTTTCCCGCACTGTATCACAAGGCTCATGGGGGCAATACATTCCTACTTTTGAAGTAGTAGACAACTTCAGACAGTTGGTGGCTTAGTTGTGGGCATATGATCAAGGACTTGTAGACCCACGCATGACAAAGGTCTACAGAGATTGGTTTTGGCCACCCCTATGGTTGACAGTTCCAGGAGTACCCTCCGCTTGGTGAAGGATGAGGGGTAGAGGGGGAGGATGAGGATGAAGAGATGGTGTGTGGCAGGATCAACCAGTTAGGGCTCTAGTTCAGCCAATCTAGGATGATGTTCAGATGCAGGACCAGGAGTAGGTCCCAACCAGGCAGTAGGATCGGGCATATGCGCCACCACAAGTTGAGGGTGAGGATTAGCCTCACATGCAACCCGTACAAGCATAGCTATCAGGGAAGACAGATCCCAGAGATGCACTGATTGCATAGCTACAGGCCCAAGTTCAGACCTTGACAAGGGAAAGGGATTAGGCTAGGGCCGAGAGAGACCAAGTCATTTTGTAGAGGTAGGCCACAGAGCTATAGGTGGCCATAGAGATCGGTCGGAGAAAATAGTTAGAGAGCATGGTAGCCTCCTTCTCTTAGAGCATAGTGTCCCTTCACTCTTATAGGGAGGTCATCTTGGAGGCAAACTATGATTGTATGCACTATCATTAGGCCATACCCAAAGTAGAGTGGGCCCTAGATTACTCGTCATGGACCAGCCACAGACTAGTAGAGGGTCATGGTGACAGAGGCAAGGGTAGCAGATAGGATGGGTAGAATTCACTTTGATCGAGATGATATTTTTCGTGCCATATGGGCTCTTTTTTTATAGCCCATTGGGCCTTTTTGTACTCATTGACACACATGTATAGTGATCTGATTATTTTGTACTATGACAGTTACTTGATGATATATATATATATATATATGAGATGATGATTTTGATATGATGTGATGTGTATCATTTATTTATGCATTTATGGATGGTTCAATTTCTATATGCTATGCAACGATGTTATGGTGTGATGCGATGTATATATGGATGCATTTATTTTTGATGATTTATGCATTATGAATAGATCTTATATTATGTTGTTTATTCATGATATGTAGATGGATTTATATGATATGTAATATGGATGGATGATGATTTATTTATGTTGATGTAAATGATATGATATGTGATATGAAATGTAATATGCAAAATGATATGGGGATGATCTATGGTGTATACACGAAATGATATGTGAATCATGCTTGTATAAAATGATTATGGATGGATGTATGCTTTCAATGTAATGGATTTTTATGTTCCTATTATGCTTATAATGGTATGAAATGATTTATGCAATGAAATGCAAAAATTATTGCGATGTGGTTATTTATGAGGTGTTATGTATGATATGGATGACTAATGGACAATATATATGCATGATGCAATGTGAATGCAATGGTCATGCTTTATTGATGATGTAAATGAGATGGTTTTAAGATCCTTAGAATAACAAATATATTATCCTAAACATGTTAAATGATAATGTAATGTATGTGATGCATTTATTGTGATGTGATATAATATATGAAATGATATGTTAATGTAAAGTGGTATGGTGGTGCTTTATGCAAAAATGAATGTAATGTGGGAGATGACTTTATGATGTTTATGTGATGTGAATATGTATGCTTATAATGCAATATGCTTATGTATGCTTATTATGTTTGATTAGATGGTAATATGAAATGATTATGAAATGTTTCATGCAAATGAATGTTATGCGATGGTTTATGTGATGAATGCAATGTGATGGAACAAGTGGATGTAATGTGATGAGAAAGGAATGTGCTTATTTATGGAAAATGCTTATAATAACATGTTTATATGATGATGAAAATGCAATGCATATGTTTCCTATATGATATGTTTATGCAATATGCTAATGATTTGTGGATGCAGGATCGATGACAATGATGATGATGATGATGATTAACTATCATAGTACCTTGTTAGTGTGATGAGCAAGAAGGGATGAAAGAGAAGAAGACATTTCAACAAGACATAAGATGATGAATATGCAAATGATAATGACTACTTTCTGAGGAGTTAGTATTTTCAAAGGACCAATTTTCTTATGTTTGATAACACACGTGGTACGATGCATCAAGGTATAGAAAACTAGGATGGCATTGTACCTAGAGTGTGATGGACTTTCGACTTGACAAACAAATAGAATATTCTTGTTCACACCTGACATATTGAAACCTTGTTAGGATGCACTTTAGGAGTTTCAAACACCTCAGACCAAAACACAGAAAGGTATAACCTATCAATGCAATAGTCAACAAGTTGCCCAAAACACCCTCCATACATACCTAACAAAGAAATTATTTTCCAAGGTTATTTTACAAGAACGTCCAACAAGCACAACAGATAAAAGAGAATGATCATTTCCCCATTCCTATTTCTCTAAATCCTCTATTCAGATATCATCGAGAGGTCCTTGGAATGAGTGCAATAAGATAAGTCAAAAGACAAAGATAAAGTAAACAAACAAGCTAATGTTCTTCAATACCGTTAACCAAAAGGGAATGTGTTTTCAAGGATAAAAACTAAAACTATTGCCAAAATATAATCCCCATTGTAGGAAGGATACATCCTAGGACATGTTAGTGGATGGCAGCATGTCATTTCATTTATCTGAAGTGTTCTTTCAAATGATTGATATGGGACCAATTGGATGAAGGGCTATCAACACAAAGAGTTGACCAACTTGCTTACATACTGACTTGGACCTGAGACTTGACATTTTGAGTTTTCACTTTTAACGTGCTAGACTTGTTTCTGATTGTTTCACCAAAGGTTGAGGATGATGATTGTTTATTATGAGTGATGTTATTGTGGGTGAAAGCGAGATGAGATAGATGGATTTTTTTAAAATATTTGGATGTTTTTGGAGTTTTGCAATATTTTGAGGCTGTTTTTGGTATTTTTTGAGATTTTCAAATGTTTTTATTTTTTGATTTTCGAATGTTTTGGGGTTTTATGATATTTTGACCAAGAGAATAACCTAAAGACCTATCTTAGGGGCCTTGGGGGTTGATCAATAGATTAGCCTTTCCTACGTTATACATGCAGAGACCACGTAGTTCAATTGACGACTTGACTGATTTACAGATGAAGATATACATGATGAAATGTCAGTTTATTATGACAAACTCCTAAAGGACTGACCTAAGTGTCTTGGGGGATGATCAAAGATCAACCTTGCCTATGTTCAAGGCTCAAAGACCCATAGTTCGACAAGACGACTCTATTTTTTGATTTTTTGAATTTTTGACCTATTTTGGGATTTTGATATGTTTTTAATGTTTTTGGATTTTTTTGGTGATTTTCTGATGTTTTTGGATTTTCTGATGTTTTTGAATTTTTTTATGTTTTGATGTTTTTGGATTTTCTAATTTTATGACTTCAAGAATATACATGAATCTGATCCAATGAGAATATTCCCCTAGCATGATGCAATAGACTACTCCGATAAAGGTAGGACAAACTGACCTTGAGGATGGGCCGAGTAGTACTAGGAGGGATCATGATACGAACACAGGACCAAGCTATGGTGCAGATACGGATGGATGAGTGATGGATGGAGATTTGAATGCGATGGATGATGGATGATGTAATGGATGGATGATGCAAAACAAGTCGTAAAGATCCTGGTGGATGGAAAGTGCTTATTTACACAAGGTGCCTATTTGCCAAGTTTTCACCAAGGTACCTGTCCAAAGTGCCACCGAGGTGGTTTTCACTAGAGGACAATTTTTCTCTTTACTGTTTTTAATCCTTTTTCTATTTTTTTTGGATTTTTTGCCTTTTTGATTTTTGATTTTTAGTTTTGTCACCAAGACACCTGTTTCCCAGGTTTTTGCCAAGGTAACCGTTTCTTTAGGACATTTTTTTTATTTTTTGATTTTTTTGATTTTTGGTTCTATACCTTGAAAGATAAGGCATAACTTTTTTTGAGATGAGAGCTATTCATGGGCTCTTGCAAAGGTTCCCCTTCGGGTGTTGATAACTAATATGCCCCTAACTTATAGCTTGTTTTGATAACAAATGGTCCCAACAAGTTGGGTTCAAAATTTCCTTTACTATTTGGATTTGGGATGTTCTTCTGATTCTCCTTTAGTACCAGTTCTCCAACTTGGAATATTTTGCTTCCGATTTTCTTGTTATAGCTCCTCTTGAGTCTGTTTTGATAGAATTGCAAATGATTTAAAGCATTTATACGCTGCTCATCAAATAGCTCCAAGTCATTTCATCTTGATACTCAGTACTCCTCATTTGTGATGATTTTTTTCAATGATATTCTTAGTGACGGGAGCTCGATCTTAATGGGGAGTACTGCTTCTGATCTGTAGACCAAGGAGAAGGGGGTGGCACCAATGGGTGTGCAGATGCTGGTTCGGTAGGCCCAGAGGGCAGGATTGAGCTGCAGATGCTAGTCATGACCTGCGTCATTGATTATTTTCTTGAGGATTTTTAAAATGGTTTTATTTGTGGCTTCTGCTTGGCCATTTCCTTGGGGGTAGTATAGGGTGGAGAAGTGATGTTGGATTTTGAATTTTTCACACAAGTTGCGGACATCCTAATTTTTGAATCGTGTCCCATTATCTGAGATAATGGATTGTGGGACACCATAGCGGAAAATGATATAGTTTAGGATGAATTTTGATATCTGCTTCCCGGTTATATATGTCATGGGTATGGCTTCCACCCACTTGGTAAAGTACTCAGTGGCGGTTATGATGAACATGTGGCCATTAGATGAAGTGGGAGTGATTTTTCCAATGAGATCAATTCCCCAATGTGAAAAGGGCCATGGTGCGATGATGGGATGAAGTTCTTGAGCTGGAGCATGGATGAGGTCCCCATGCTGCTGATATTGTAGACACCTTCTAACATAGTCATGTGCCTCTCTTTCCATTGTAGGCCAATAATACCCCATCCTCAGCAATTTCTTGGCTAGGGTCATTCCACTTGAGTGTGAACCATAGATGTCGTTATGTACTTCAGTTAAAGTGGTCAATGCCTCCTCAGCATTTAAACAATGTAATAAGGTTCCCTCTATGCTTCTATGGTATAAGGTATTTCCTAGGATGATGAATCAGGATGCCTTTTTGACAAAGGTTCATTTTAAGGTTGAAGGTAAATTGGCAAGTATGACCCCTATTTGTAGGTAGGTATAAATGTCATGGTACCAGGGATCATCGGGACCAACGATTTCACACACAAATTCTAATTATGGTACCTCGAATGCGGGCACGAGAAGCTTCTCTACCAAGAATTCATGTTTTAGAACGTTGCGAGGAATGTCTAGTAGGGATCGAATTGTTTCCAAGGCGTCTATTGCTCTATTGTTGGCTTTGGCTATCTACTCAAATGTGATCTTGATAAAGGATTCTTTGAGAGTCTTGACCAATTTCTTTGTATGGAGTGAGCTTATCATCCTTAGTTTGGTACTCACTGTTCACTTGGTTTATTATCAATTGAGAATCTTCGTATACCCTGAGAGTTGTGATGTGCCATTGCACTGCTATTCTGAGACCTATGGTTAAAGCCTCATATTCTGTAATGCTATTAGTGCAGGGGAATGCCAATTTATAGGACCTTCTCCTATGCAATCCCCCTGTGGGGTGATAAAGAAGACACCGACTCCTGATC
Source organism: Sequoia sempervirens (assembly GCA_007258455.2). Classification (NCBI taxonomy): domain Eukaryota; kingdom Viridiplantae; phylum Streptophyta; class Pinopsida; order Cupressales; family Cupressaceae; genus Sequoia; species Sequoia sempervirens. The sequence goes on from VDFB02375197.1 coordinate 25,379, forward strand.
CATGTTGCGTGTATGATCCATCAAAGTAAATTATTTAGTGGTCAGCTATGTTGAGATTGAAGATGGATTCATCTAGAAACTATGAGATGAGAGGATTCTTTGAATAGATTGGTGCTTCTACGAGCTGATCTGCGATGACTTGGCCTTTGATTTCTTTCCACTCTACGTATTCAATGTCATACTTTGATAGTATCATGACCCATTTAGCCATCCTTCCAGTGATCATTTATTTTGATAGTAAGTACTTGAGAGGGTCGATTTTGGTGATGAGTTTTATTTTGTGTGCCAGCATGTAATGTCTAAATTTTTATGAAGCAAACACTACTGCTAAACATGCTTTCCCAATGAATGAGTAATTTAGCTCATGCCCAACCATTGTCCTGCTGATATAATATATGGCCCTTTCTATTCCATTTTCATCGTGCCAAGCTAGGAGAGCACCAAGGGCTACTGTTGTTGCTGACACAGAGAATTAATGGTTTTCTTGGGATTGGTGGCATTAGGACGGGTGGGGTAAGTAGATATTCTTTGATCTTATTGAATGCTTCTTCACACTTGTTATCCCACTTGTATGCTACTCCCTTGTGAAGTAGGTGAGAGTATGGATTCTACTTGACTACCAGTTGTGCTATGAATCTTTAGATGGACTGAAGCCTACCTTGGAGTCCTCTCAATTGTTTCAATGTTTTGGGTGCCTCCATCTCAATGATTCCTTTTACCTTTGTTGGATCTACCTAAATTCCTTTCATTGATACTATGTATCCTAGCAACTTTCCTAATTATACGCCGAAGACGCACTTCTTTGGATTTAATCTAACCTTGTATTCCTCGAGTCTGTCAAAAATAGTACTTAAGGTTGCTATGTGATCCTTCCTATTTTTTGATTTGGCTAGTATGTCATCGACATAATATTTGACAATTTTATGGATCATGTCATGAAAGATTAAGGTCATGGCTCTTTGGTATGTTGCTCCTGCATTCTTCAAGCCG
>VDFB02375197.1:26468-110817 GCA_007258455.2 Sequoia sempervirens
GTCGCTACCTTAGTTGCATCAATGCTACAGAGTTCTACCTTCCTTCACCCGTGGCCACTCTATAGACTTCATCAATGTGGGGTTCACACTTCACAGGGCCATTGTGAGCTCGATCGATAGCAAACAACAAACTATGGACTGCCCTCTACAGTCATTTCTCCTCATTTGCAATGGCAGCCTCACCTCACAGAGAGCCCGCATCATTTCTTACCTACAATGAATTAATTGACTCAAAGTTTCCACACTGGAGTTCTTATAGCCATTTCTCACATTAGCTAATGGGCATTACCTATCCCCATGAGATGTCTCGGGTTGCATTCTCTGGAAGCATGAATAGTAAGTCATGGAAAAAGCACGTGAGGAACAAACAAGTGTCAAAGCCTAAAAATATATAATCAAGAGGGAATAATGAAATACTATGAACCTCAAATCATGTTAAAGAGTTGATCATTTTAAACCATGGCTTCAGTAATGAGGTACAATTGATTGCCAACCCTAGTAAAGATAGATGATGCTGGTGGTCTATGGCCCCACAATCCACCATTTCACGTAGATGACATTCACCATGAGGGTGTTAAACATTACGAGTTATACCACCTTTGAGCATCGAGAAAAATATAATGGATATTAGTGACTTAGGCGGGGTGGTGAAGGGGTGTGAAGACTAACCCCATCTAATCTATACAGCCATCATCCGTGTGGAGGCCGCTAAGCGGACCTCCATCTATTGTATGCCACTCCAACAATAGCCGCTTTGTCTCGATGACTCGTGCTCCATCACCCATAGCGTTTTCCCATGTGGGTTCCACATCTTGTGATGACATCATCACCTCTGTTGTTATTAATGGCCTCCCCATCCTGTCTTCCCACCAATCACTACCCATGGTGGCTACCTCTACGGGATCTACAACTTTTTTCACCATTGTGAGCCACGGTTTGAGCTACCTAAGAGATGATGAAGAAGTTAGGAGTAAGTAATGAAATCATAAACGAGAGGTGGAGGGCATTGGATTCAAATCAATAAATCAAGAAGAGACTTGCACCATGGAATCTTTCTAATTCACTCAATTTGACACTAATTTGAGCTCCCACCAATGACGTCATTTTGTTGCACAACTTTCAATTCCTCCATACATGGTGGAGAGCTTAGAATTACATGATAAAAATATGCAATGTGAAAAATGTATAATACCAACTTGGATCATGTTTTAGTGGTTTTATTATATTTTATGGTGTTTCCTCCTTATTTATTGTGGGCCTACATTGTCTTAGCTGTCTTCATTGGCCTTCCTCCATTCAGAGAATTTAATAACAAACAAGTGGTGTCCAGCTAGGTGTCATGGCATATGAAATTCCTCTTTTGTATCATGATTTTATTGAAACCTTCAATTAGCCAAAGGCATAAAAATGAGAGATGATGATAACAATTATTAAAAAAGGCCATGATTGTAGATCCAGATAGGGCCATCACCTTCAGAGGGTGGATATATATATATAAATATTGGCAGCATCGAGCATCGTTAGAAGAGGTAAACGAATGAATCTTACATTTCCACCCTAATTTTTATCAACACAACATTGATATCCTCAAATGAGAATTAGATGGGAAGGGATCGTTGGTTTGACCATGCATACTCAATACAAGTCAAAAGTGGTCAAGGGCGTCGATGAAAACTCTTCCATACTATAAATTATGGGTCACATGGGGGGAGTTGGTCATTTTTGGTTGCAAGTTCAGGAGCTTGCATCCTCACCTTCATGGGTTGTAAATGATTATAAATGATGTCACAAGGTGGATTGATATAGGGGGACGGTTGGTGAATTGGCTAACTTCATTCCTGGTGTCTTTAAGATGAGAATAGCAATATCGATATCCTATGAAGTGATCAATAATCCACCCAATCACTGGTGAATGTGAGTAAGGTGGGTTGGTTGCTATGGAATTTGAATGAGAAGGTACCACACAATCCTCGTCTAACATCTTGAGTGGCCTTCTTTGCGGATGACGCGAGATACCTCCTGACCTACAAGGTAGTTAGAGTATATAAGGGAGGCATGGTTAACCTGGATTTTGCTATCAAAAGCCACCCTATGCAAAATTAGATGTCAGACCTTGGAGGTAGGAACAACGGGTGAAATGAATGCTTTACAACTGGAAATGGATTTCGGTCTATAAAATAAAATTTGATAATGTGTGGACATTCGGGCATTTGTGCAGGTAAAGGGGGGCCTTTCAATTTCAAAGGATTCCCTTCACATTAATATACATAGGATTATTAGGGAGGTGGAGCCAAGACATTTAAAGATGATCATTTCATAAGAGAGGGGGAGGGAATGCTTAAAATAATGAATTTAAGTTGTGAAACGGGATTTGCATGAGCCCCTCAATGATGGAAATTGTTTAAAGGGCATTTCAAGAATAATGTGAACAAGGGTAAAATACAACTCAAAGTTGCACTTGAAATTAAATCCAAAGACTCTTAATTATGAATGCATTAGTTTGTGCTTTAGTAAATTTTAATTCTATTTTCCATGCAAGATGGGGGGATTAATCAAAGAATTATCAAGGCAACCGACATATAGACGTTCATTACAGCTCATGTGTGAAGACTTTCCAAGAGGAATGAAGCTATGAGATGATGCATCATGCGGATTCCATATATGAAATGAAACAATGGAGATTTTAGGCCATTGAAGTAAAAAAATTTCTCACTCATGAACATATTCCAAAAAGGGGAGGGTGGATTTCCATAAAAATGAAGACTCAGATAGCCTACGTCCAAAGAAGTCAAGACCAAAAAACAAAAGACCGTTCTACCTTTCCCAATCAATCTTGATCCATCCAAAGTTGTTCCACTAAATCATGGATAGCTAATCCATTTCACCATAATGACAATTTTCAAGCGAGATGCATTTGATCGACTGAGGGATGCTAGGAACACATCAAGCACAAGACAACCTTCAAACAGTTCCAGCTACAATAAAAGGGAAACCAGCTAGGAGACAAAATGCTACAACACCTGGGAACTACAAGACAAAATAGGAATGAGACAAAAGATGTATTTTAAATTCCTTTATAATGGGGGGTAGGTGAAACCCTAACTTGTATTGAATTTGAGCCACACAATGTAATTCAATCCTAGCCATCCATTTTTGCTTTGGAAAACTATAAATAGGGGCTTGCCCCTCATTTGTAAATGGTTGAACTAGTGTAAAGGAATTATGTAATAATAGAAAGAAACATTGCATGATTTATGGATGTTTCTTTTTATTTTTTTCATTATGCATGCATGGTTCTACTTCCATGTTAGTTTTAGTTGTAAGTTTCTTGAGTGGAAGAGATAATGGTGTTTGCTGTTACAGTATTTGATGAATTTCCAGCTCATGTTTTTTGTGGTTCGTTGATGATGAATCACTTTTTAAAGCTAGTCTGAGCTTCCTTACTTCATTTCTGCAACTTAGTTCAATTGCATGTCCATGATGTGTGTGTGTACAATCTGAAAATATGTAGTCCTTAGAAGATTGCACTAGTTTTGTGTGACTTCAGGTTCCTCTTGGCCAAGTAAAACCCAGATTAGGAAGCTTGTCTATTGTAGCAGCCACCATTGTTACTGTTCATTCATAGCTTAGACTTAGAACAACTTTCTCAACCCTTTCCCTTTTGCTATTTATTTTAGTCCTTGGTTAGAGTATGATCTCAAGCATCACCATGAAGCCAAATTAGATGAACGGGGTGGGTAGCCACTGTTCATTCACTTACAACACTCTAAAACTCCATTTGCATACCCAACTTCCCACACTTTATAACTCATCTATAAGTCCACCTTGTGATTCCAGAAAATCACATGAATCAACTGAGGTATTCCAAGCACTATCAATACCTTACATTAGAGACCTTGGGATAGTGTTCTGCAATTTGATTGTGGAAGATTGACTTTCAAGAGAGGTGATGCACTTATGCATTACCTGTGTTGAGAAGTGCATAAAACACACATCAACAGTAACCAATTAAGAGGTTGTATTATGTTGTAGTGTGCACTAATGGGTATTTGAAAAGGTTCAAGTCCTGATCTAAGAAGACCACCTCTAAAAGAAATACCCGATTGAGTCAAGTTGCAATGCTATAAGGAATTGTGTTGGATTGCTGTGATATAGAGAATTTGTGGACTTGAGGCTTGGACGGTGTTGTTTTTGTGTGAGATTGTGTTGAGAGATGTTGTAGACCTCCCTTGATTGGCATCAAGTGGTATCAAAGCAAAGGTACTAGATCTTTGTGGAAGAAGATTGCAGTTTGTGAAAGAAAGATTGGAAGGTGAAGAGAAAAAACTAAGAAGATTCCTCCTAAAGGAAAGAATGCGGCAAAGGAGATGAATGACTTGAAGGGTCATTATATTAGAGAGATCATAGAATTGAAAGATGGTGTAGGAGCACCTAGGTCATGAAATGCCTTCAAAAGGCTAATATGTTAATTTTGTAGTGTTCAAGTCAAAATTCATGTGTCAAATCCATGTAAAGGTTAATTCTAATGTATTCAAGTCATGTAAATGGGTCTAAAGTGGTCAAAGTGGGAAAAAAGGTGTAAAACTTGCATTATTGCCATATTGTCACAAATTGTTAAGTTGACAAAAAGAAAAATTAAGAGTAAAAGGTGGTTTCAACCAATGGGAAGTTGGAATATAGTTTTTATGAAGGAGAAACATCTTTAAAATACATTGTATGGCATGGGGAAAGGGAGGAGGATTGTATTCTTGCGAACAAAATTGTGAAATAAAGAACTCTATTTTGTCAAATTCTAATTTTTCTCCTTTTATCAGTCCCTGTACAGACTGTATTGAGATCTAGGGATTACTAATTTCTTGTTTCCTTATGAGGTAGTGAATCACCTCTTATTTTTAAGTGCTTTAAGAGGTTTCTTTTAGTTTAAAAAGTTCTAGGTAGTAGGATTCAACAAACCCTCAAAACAGGGTTTTGAGAGTCTTTTAAAGAACAAAGACTCCATCCCATTGATGTAAGAGTAGTTGGTCGATGGGATGGAATGAAATATATTTTTTCTTATTGTGTTTGATGTTTTGAGTGTTGACAAGGCAGTAGGCGATGAATATACAAGAATAAGATGTTGTTTCAGGTTAAAATCAGAGTTTCCCTCTTGAACCATGAAGGATACTAGTAGGGTATGGAAGGATTTGCACATGCACAATATTGGAGATATTTTCAAAAGAATAATCATGCATATTAAGCCAAGTTTTAGGTGTTTGTCAGAGGTTTTGAGGTTTGCATGTACCTTATTCATGAAACCCTCCCCGTTTTGTGCTTTTTCCACCCTATAACCAATGGTTTAATGGATTAGTGGGTTATTAGGATTTAAATCCTTAAAGTGAATTGAATCATGATTTTTGGAACATTTCTAAAGACATTTTTTGGTTGGAAAGTAATTTGGAGTAGTGTAAAGGTGACCTCCTTTGAAAACTAGGCCTAAATTTGTAGCCTTTCTTCAATGAACAGTTTAAAATCTGGTGTTTTCTCTATGGCACACTATTGAGAGCTTTTGGTATTTTATAATTTGTTGAAAAATTCTCCTGAATGTTTACTGAGATCATGAATAAGCCTTGTAGAAGAAATGGAATCACCCGATTAAGGGTTCAGAAACTTACAAAGGTATTTGATGGGATGGCTGTTAAAATGAGTTTTGTTCAAAATAGTGTTATTAGTGTTTATATATGTGATGAACTTGTTTCACAATGGTATTAGAGTTGTAACAATTCTTGTATTGAGTTAATAAGGAATATTTTGGATGTAATGGTGTTTTGGTCATGTGTTTTCAATATGTGATAATGGTTTCTTGACTGTAGAGTAGGCAGATCTAAAGTTTCTATACTGATGTATTGAATTGTTTTCATCAAACATAATGAACCTTGTGTCTTGAAGGATTGGAAACTAGTTGGTGGCAAGAAAGATTGGTTTTTTGTTAGTTTTCCTTGTAAAGTAAGTTGCTAAGGTGGGTGAATTGGTGCTAGTAGAAGGGTATGGATTGTTTTCAGTGATTTAAGTATGGTTATTGTTTTGATACAAACATTTTTTGATTGGATGAGTTGCATTGGAATCTGATTAAGGAATTGAATAAGTATTTTGTTTCCTTAAAGAATGAGTATATTGATATACTATAATGTGGTTTGTTGAGTTAAAGAATTTTATGAATTTTATTGAGATGATAGTTGAGTTTTGGTGAAAGTTAAGTGAATTCTTAAAGTTTGTATATTTGATCTTCTCTTGATTCAATTGGGGTTTGATTTACCCTAATAAATGATGTGGTTGAAGGATGCTCTACATCAAAAGAAAGGTTGGAAGCCTTGGAAACAAGTAAAAGAAGAGAAGAAGTTCACATTAGTGATTCAGATGATGAAGATGAGGAAGAGTTTGAAGATGTTGAGGAAGAACTTGATCCAGAAGATCAGAGAATGGCCAAATTGTTGAAGGTAGTCAAAGGTGACAAACATAAAGTGAATATTGATGATAAAATTTTTGGTGGAAACCTGAATGAAGAAGAGTTACTAGATTGGATAGCATCTATGGACAACTACTTTGAGTGCGAAGACATTCCAGAAGAACAGAGAGTCAAGATTGCAAAAACAAAACTTAAAGGTCATGCACTTTTGTGGCGGGATTATCTATAGTTAGAAAGAAGGAAGCAAGGAAAATCCAAGATTGTATCATGGGATATGATGGTAGCCAATATGAAAGGTAAATTTCTCCCTTTTGATTATTCTATTCAGATGTTTAAGAGATTACAAAGTTTAAGGAGAAAGGAAATGGATGTAAAAGAATACATGAAGAGTTTTACAAATTAAGTATGAGATCTAACCATAATGAGAATGAGGATGAGAAAATTGCTAGGTACTTGGGTGGTTTGAGATTGAATATATAGGATGAATTGGCTTTGAAAAATCCTAGGAGTGTAGAAGAATGTTATCAAATGGCATCGAAGGCAGAAGAATAAGTAAAATAAAAAGACAAGAAAAGATAGTTAGAGGAAGAGGAAAAACTACAAGAGGAAGAGGATCTTTCTCTATTCCAAGACAAGAAAATGAGAGCCAAGAGGATGCACCTAAAAGAGAAGAGCAAGTTGCAGATTTTAGGGGTTGTTATAGAGGCACAAGGGGTAGATTTGGTGGTGGAATAAATTCAAACATCTTTCCTAGTAGGTGCTACAATTGCAATGAATTTGGTCATCCTTCTTACAAATGCCCTGAAAAATTTGGTTCAACATCTAGTGGTGGAGAAAGGAAGCATGAAAGAAGAGCATAAATTGTTCAAGAAGATAAAGCTGAAATTTCAAACTCCAAAAGTATTCATGTTGCTCCTGAAGTAGGTGAAAGTTTGATGATGAAGAAACAACTCTTGAAGACATCCAAGGAGAAAGAGCTGATTTAAAGAAGATCATTGTTTAGGATAGCTTGCTGATGCAAAAACAAGGTATGTAAGGTGATAGTGGATTCAGGATGCATTGATAACATGATATCTAGTGAAATGGTGGATAAATTGAATTTGGAAAGAGTGCCTAGGGAGAATCCATACAAAGTTTCTTGGGTAAGTGATAATCAATCCATTATGGTAAGTGAACAAGCTTCAGTTGAATTCCAAATTGGTGGATATAGAGATAAGGTTGTTTGTGAGATTTTGCCTATGAGATTTTTCCATGTGTTGCTTCGAAGGCCTTGGTAGTTTGACAAGTCATAAATCTATGATAGAAGAAAAAACACTTGAAAAATTGAAAAAGATGGGAGAACATTCATTTTAACTTCATTGGTTGGAGAGGCAAAAGATCAAGGTGAGATCATCATGATTGGAAGAAAAGAGTATGTAAGCAATGAGGAAGGTAAGAGTATGATTTTGGAAGCCATTTCAAGGTTTGATACTGTTGGGATAGTAGATAGGGAAAATGAAGACAATAAGAAGTCAGTTGTGAAGAAGAATGCTTCCATGTGGAAGAGAAAAGATGAAATTATATCTTGGTCTGATACAGTGAAGCATAAGAGTGAAAATCCTATGGAAAGGAAAGAAAAGTGTGATAGAATCATAGTTGGGACAATCATGTGCCCTATAGTAATGAAGATAGTGAAAAGGTAGTTGAATGGTGATAAAATAGAGCTTTGTAAGGTTGATGGGATAGTTGAAAAGATGGTTGCAGGTCTAACAGAGGTACCTAAGAGTAATGGTACAAGAATTTGCAAGTTTGATACATAAAAGGATAAAGTTAAGGAGAGCATTGGATAGTGGTCTAAGTATGAAGTGAAAAAGGAAGTGATGAAAGTTGGAAAAGTATTGTGTATAGATGTAAAAGAGAGTACAATAGTAGTATGTGATGAGGAAAAGATGGAAGAACACCCCACAGTACAATGTGTGAAGTTGGAGAAAGATTCAAGTGATGATAATGGTAAGTATGTCAAGGAGAGTGTGAAAAAAAAGAAAGATGAACCTAATAAAGGAGTTACAGAATGTCAAAGGAATGTAAATTATAGTGGTGAACAAGTTTCAAGATTATTTCCAAGAGACTTGGAAAAATTACAAGTTGGGGTGTATGATGTAGGAGCACCTTTGAACAAAATTTGTCAAACAAGGTTGATCATGTGTAGGCTTTAGGATTTTGGGGAAATATGCACTAAATAAGGTCCAGAAGACCATTTATTAATGTATTGGGTTATGTTTAAATGGTCATTAGGTGTTTAGGTGGTTTATATTGTAGAAAGTGCAAAAATATTGAAAAGTTGTAAAAGGACAGATTAGGAAGTCCAATGGTCACATAGATTTGAATGGACATTTGAGGAAGTTGGAATAGTTGGTTTTGGTGGGAAACCACTTTAAATATGTGAAGAAGTTCTATGTAATGGTTGTTAAAACACTTTGGAAGATTTACACAATAATAATACTCTACTTTTCCCACTTTTTCTATACTTTTTGTAATTGCAAGGTCACTCTATGGCCCATACACCATCTTATTGATTCAAATTGAATTGGTTTGCATATTAGCCTATCCTATATTTCATTTGAATCTACTCTTGAGGAGTTTCATTCATTTTAGTGCATTTTATTATTGAATCTCTAAGACCAGGTCTAAAGTTGCAGGGCTAAGGGTTTTGTAAGTCTTCAAAATGAAAAATTGTCCCATTCCACTCTTTATGGCTATTGTAACTTTTGGAATTAGTTTGATCTATTAGTAATTAGATGTTTAAATATTGTGAGAGTGTAGGGGAGGTTAAAAGATGTGTTGGGCATGAAGCCCTAGGTGTGGAATTTGAGTTTTCCAAGTGAAATTGTGAGGTTAGAATGTGGAATTATGCTAATCTAGTTGGGGCAGCAATATTTCTTGATTTAATGAGTATGTGCAGGCCTATTTGGACCTGATTTAGGTATTGGTAAGGTTGTTTGAAGGTTGGAAGAGTGATTTCCATTAAAACCCTAGGTTTTTGACAATAAAAGAGGGTTTTAGGTTTTGGAACTTTGGAGAGTGAGTTTCAAATAAGTAGTTATGAAATATTAGGTTACGACACCTGTAAATTTCTGCCCAAATGAATTTGGTGGTTTTGGAAAAGTTTTGAGGAAAGTTCCTTTGTAAAACAAACCTAATTTGAGGTCTAAATAGCGTTAGAAACCTAATTTTGTGAAATTGTCCCAAGGTAACTAGATGAGAGGTTGTGTTATGTTGTAGTGTGACCTGATGGGTCTTTGAAAAGGTTCAGGTCCTGATCTGAGAATACCTTCTCTAAAAGAAATACCTGATTGACTCAAGTTGTAAAGCTATAAGGAATTGTGTTGGATTATTTTGATAGAGAGAATTTGTGTACTTGAGGCTTGGAGGATGTTGTTTTTGTGTGAGATTGTGTTGAGAGATGTTGTAGACCTCCTTTGATTGGAATCAAAGACCCCTTGGTGCATGGTGTGCCAAATTCCACATTCTTCTCATCAATGTGTAGGTGCATAGATGGTCAAAGTTGAAGATGTACTTGAAGATTGTGATTAGTCCAATGAGGATGATGTTGACTTTAACATGATCATGCATGGGTCTAATTTTTTAATAATGAATGATCATTTGATTTTGAGTCTCATGAAATGGATGAGGATTACCAAAGACATATCACCAGCAAGTTCTCTCTAATGAAGATGATGACAGTTATAATGAAGTAGACACATTGGAAGAAACTAAAGACAATGTGTCCTTGAGGAGACCTTCAGATGAAGAAATTACAAGATATATAGTGGATTCGGCTACACAATCCAAAGGTTCATATCATCTAAGGAATAGAACAGTTGGTGGTGACCAAGGAAGCTTTGTTGGTCTCTTTATCAAAGAATTGAATGTGAAGGGTAAAGAGAAAAAATATGATGGTAAAGGGGAAGTACTTAAAGCTAAGGAAAGTAGGGGAGATAAAATTTAGGCTAAGAAAGTTGATAAACCAAAAGCAGATGGGGAGCTTGAATCCCCTACTGTGAAGGTAAAGGCATGAAGAAGAATTTTGAAGCTGCAAAAAATGATGCCAAGCCCAGGGTTTAAAAAACAAAGAATCAACCAAAGGAGAGTAGTGCAGAACAAGGTATGATCCCAATTTATTTTCCCAAATATACTCCTATTGATATGTTTTAGTTTCTTATCCAAGAAAAAAAAAATCGTTCCTTTGCTTGAGATGATAAGAATTGATGAACACAAACAAAGGGTAGTAGCCCTTATCAATGGTGCTACTACAACATGTACTGAATTTGTGGTGTCCACTCCACTCAAAGTGAGCGAAAAAGAGAAGAAAGATAAAGAAGTTGATGGAGTAATCATTGAGATCCCTCGTATTTTTCTAGGAAATTCAGTAACTACATATCTTGGAAAGATAGACCCATTCTTCCTCACGCTAATTGTTGAGGGAAACTTTTTGAAACTTTGTATCATTGATTCTAGAGCATCCAAAAATATAATTCCATCCAAGATCATGGAAGCATTGGGATTAAAATTTGATAGCACCCATGGTAAGTGTTATGCTATGGATTCAAGGGAAGTCCTTGTGACTAGTGTAATAAATGAACTTCCTTATAGACTAGCCACATATCCCAAGAAAGAGTTCAAGATGAGAGTGGTGGTGGTAGATATCCCACCCAATTATGAAATGTTATTGTTTAGGAAGTGAAATGCTTCCATGGAGGGTAGCATGCAATGTGAAATGTCTTATGCCACTTTCCCAATTGATAAAAAGGATTTCAAAGTGGTTAGAGAGATGAAAGTGCCACATATGTTGGAGCATGCTCCTAAGGATGATATCATTCTTTTTATAGATACTAATATCAATGAGTTTTAGGTGGAAGAAATACCAATAGAAAGTGATAGGATACCTACACCTATAAACCATGAAGTTATTTGATTCTCTAATAAGGATAGACTATGGAATATGTACTTTTTTGGTGCAAGTTCTAAAGAGGGGGCTAGCGCAGGTATATTGCTCATGTCACCTAGTGGAAACACTTATAAGTTTTCCTTTCCTTTTTATTTTGTTTGCACAAACAATGTGGCAGAGTATGAGGCATTGCTACTAGGGTTAAGGCTAGCTAAAAAGCATGGGATAAAGAAGCTAATGGTGATTTATGACTCTAAGTTAGTGATATCCCAAGTGAGATTCAGATATGCATGCAAGAATAATAGATTGAAACAATATGGAAATGTTTTTTGGGATTCCATTGAGTAGTTTGATGTCTTTGGAATTGACTAGATGGAAAGAGGTCATAACAGAGTGGCATATTTACTTGCAAAAATTTCACTCAGACTTGATGACATCATTTTTGTAGGTATCTCTAAAGTTGAGGTACAAGTAAGGTCATCAATCTCTAACAATGTACACAATGGGAAAATATTCAACGATGATGAAGATATTTTGAAATTTTAAAAATGTGTTGATTAATATGAGGGAAACCTTAGGAGATTGATTTTGGTTCTTTTGTTGAGAATATAGATGGTAAGGATACAATCTTTGGAAATAAAGTCATTCAGTTGAAGAAAAATAATATTCCCAAAGGCCTTGTAGCATTAGAAAGGGTCTTTTATAATCAAGATAAAAGAAAAGTTAAAACAACTGCCACCCATTCAAAGGACCTAGAAGAAGTGAATTTGGGGACTAAAAATGCCCCTAAAAAGGTATATGTGGCAAAGAAGATGAAACCAAAGATCAAGGAAATGTTGATTTCCTTATTGAAAAAATACATACATGTCTTTTCCTGGTCGTATGATGACCTAAAAGCATATCGAGAGGAATTATTCTAGCATGAGATTCCTTTGAAAGAAAATGCCAAGCCTTCTAGGAAAAAGCAAAGACCCATCAATCTAACCTTAGCTCCTAAAATGCAAGAGGAATGGGTTAAGCTAAGGGATGTTGGGATCATAAAGCCTATTAGGAATTCCTCATGGGTGTCTAATCTAGTGCCAGTTAGGAAGAAAAAATGGTGTTATAAGGTTATGTGTGGATTTTAGAAATCTAAACATATCATCATTAAAGGATAACTATCCATTGTCAAACATGGAAGCCATGTTGCAAAAGGTAATTGGCTATGAGCTATTGTCCATGGTGGATGGTTTTTCTACATAAAATCAAGTGAAAGTGAAAGAGTTTGAGAAATACAAGACTACATTCACAACTCCATGGGGCACCTATGTGTATTCCAGGATGCCATTTGTCTTAACCAACGTAGGTGCTACTTTCCAAAGGGCTATGGATGTGGCCTTTTCTAATTTCATTAAATTTTTCATGGCAATCTACTAGGATGATTTGATAGCTTACTCCAAGAAGGAAGAAGATCACTGCATGCACTTGGAAAATATATTCATTAGGGAATTGGAATATGGAATCTCACTGAACCTAAAAAATTATTCCTTTGGGATTACTGAGGGTGAGTTGTTGAGGCACATTATGTCTAATGAGGGAGTGAGGATTGAACCTGAGAGGGTAGCTACCATAGACAAGATTTCCCAACCAAAGAATGTAAAAGGCATTCAATCATTCTTTGGTCAGATTAACTTCTTGAGGATATTTGTAAAAAATATTCCAAAGATTACAAGACCTATCTCCAAAATGTTGAAGAAAGAGAGTAGGTAGTTTGGAGTGAAGATCCTAGTTAGGAATTCAAGAGCATCAAACAAGATATCAAGGAGGCTCCAGTTTTGAAGTCTCCTAATTTTTCCAAACCAATGCACATTTTCTCTTTTGCTTCGTCCCATACTATTGTTGTTGTGTTATTGTAAAAAAATTATGAGGGCTAAATGAATAGCCCATTGCATTATTTAGCAAGTCTTTACAGGCCGCATAACTCAAGTATGATACAATTGAAAAGCAAGCATATGCTTTTGGTCAAGGCTATAAAAAAATTTGAAACATATTTGATGGGAGCTACAATCATAGCTTTTGTACCAAGTCCTACTAGGAAAGACAGTTTCACTCAGCAAGAAACTATAGGTAGGAGATGCAGATGGATCAATAGGATCCAAGAGTTTAACATTGATGTGAAGATTACCAAGTTAGTTAGAGGAGATGGTCTAGCCAAGTTGATGGTAGAAACTAACTTGGAGGCTAATCATATAAATCAAATGGAGACTGTTGATGTTGTACCCATTTGAGACATGAAAACATGTGGTTGGTACAGAAGGATTTTCCAATATTTATAGACTTTACAGTTCCCTACAAATATGACTAATAATGAGAAGAGAACACTAAAGTTGCATGCCATTAAGTATGTAATTATTGACAATGAACTATGGTGGAGAAGCTCAGATGGCATGTTTCTCGAATGTGTGGATGGAAATCAAGCATCATACTTTTTGTGAGAAATGCACAAAGGAGTGCCTTGTGGTAATTACATGGCTAAGACAACTGCTCATAAAATCTTAAGGGTAGGATTATGGTTGCCCACTATTTTTGAAGATGCACACAAGTTTGTTAAGACTTCTGATGCTTTCCATAGGTTTACAAGAAAACTAAAGTTCTCAGGGAGATTTCCACTTAGGCCCATTTTCGTTCAGGCCCCTTTCCAACAAAGGGGTATTGACTTCATTTTTGAAATATCAGAAAATTCTAATAGATGGCATTGATGGATGCTTGTTGTGTCTGATTATTTCACAAAGTGGGTAGAGGAAATTCCCACAAAGAAGGCAATAAGTAAATTTGTGGTAGACTTCCTGATGAATAACATTCTTATTAGATTTATATTTTGAGAAAAAATCATTTATGATAATGCAATGTGCTTCAAATCAGAAGAGTTCGCTAATTTTTGTGAGAAGCATGGCATATAGATTTCTTATTCTTCCCATTACCATCCTCAAGGAAATGGTCATGTGGAATCTAGCAACAAGAGCCTAATGAGTATAATTAAAAGGGTGATTGAAAAGAATAAGAAGGCCTAGGACTCAAATATGAAATTGGCATTGTGGGCTGACAAGGTCACTGTGGAGAAAGCTACTAGTCATTCACTAGTTGGTTTGGTTTATGGTTTGGATGCTAGACTTCCCCAAAAAAAATTGTTGAAGATGTATAAGTTTGTGTAGGAATATGATGAGGATATTTTTGATGATATGAAGCAAAGGATTGATCATCTTACATAGCTGGATGAAACTAGAAGAGAAGCTCATAAAAAAAATGAAAAAATGCAATTGCAAGTTAAGCACTTGCATTACAAGAAAGCTTCTCCCAATAAATTTAAAGTGTATAGTATGGTGTTGGTATGGAATGCAAGGGCTCAGGATAAGGGTAAGCATGGAAATTTTGAAGCATTATGGTTAGGACCTTAACTGATAGTCAATACACATTGGGAAGATTCATACTTCCTTTAGAGCTTAACAAGTGAACTTCTAGAACTTCTAGTGCATGGAAAATTCTTGAAGCTGTATTTCTCTTGAAATATGTTTCTTTACCATGCACATTGTATAATCCTATAAATATTATATATAGGTGTGCTCGATTTGGTCTAGTTCTCTTGACTTTTCTGGGTATAGGTATCTTGTTTTTGGCATCCATGTGCTTGGTCTGCTTCACCATGAGATCTAAAATATCACCATTCCTATGAGAGGCATGCATCCCCATTCAAAGCCACTAGTGGAACCCTCAAGAAAATTTTCATGATTCCACTAGTTCAAATTACATTTTCCTTAGAATTATCTTGGTTTATCAATGATTGTGGTTTAGGGTTTTATGTGGGAGTTATTTGGCTTTGAATATATTCTCCTCTATCTGAACCTTTTGTCTTTTGATATATCCTTTTCTTGACCTCCTATGATCGGTTCTTGGTCATGTAAAAATAACTTGAGCCATTGAAAACCATGAAGTAACCGACCCCTTGTGCCTAGGCCTAAGAAATACTTTTATTCTTTAAGGTTGATTAATCACATTTTTTTTTCCATTTACATCCTTTGCATAAATGTGTCTTTGTCATATCATGACCTTACCATGCATTTTCCTAAGAGATTATCCTTTTTAAAAGTAACTTGCAAGCATGTGCAAAATTGCCTCACTTAAATCCCCATTCATTGTATTGTTGGTCACTCATCATGGATAGAAATATAACTTGATGTTTCATATGAGTGATGAGCGATATTAGATTACATTTGTATCGCTTTCTATTTAACTATCACCAATTTCTTTTGAGTCCTAAGTCTTAAATTAGCGATGTGTGATGACCTTTGAAGCTTTTCGTGATTCTTTTCATCACTTATCATGATTAACTGTGTGGTTATATTTTTTAAATTTGCAATGAGTGATGAGGTCCTCTATTCTAATCTTCCATTACTAATTTGAAATTTGGATATGGGAAATACCTTTGTGCCTTAAATTTTGAAACATGTACATGTTAACCGATCTTGATCCATCACCACCATTCTCACGTCGCTGATCTGAGCCAAACATTGAGACATGGGTTTGCGATGCACAATGAGATAAAGTTTAGTCAAAAGTGGTCCTTGATCCAATGGTTGAGATTATATCATGCTAATGTTCACATCATTGATAGGAATCTAGGAAGAGAAGGAACATCTATGATGAGTGATGGATTATTAAGTACATAGCCTATCATGTCATTTTGAACTATCATGGATGCATAAAAGGGTTTAAGGAATGCATGGGTGTTGTGTGATGGTTGTTGGATGGAAGGTATGTGTGATGTCTAAAGAGGCTATGTGGCAACATCCTGAGGCCATCGTATAATGCAAAAGAGAAAAGCAACAAGATGAATAATGAGCCATTGATCTATTTTAAAGCAAGATGATGAAACAATTAGGATTTAAAATCAAACAGTTAAGCTTCAATTTGCTTGTGTGAGATTTATATCAGGAATTAGTGGTGATACATTCCATTTATTGGCTTTTAAGAAGGAATTTGGCTTTTTTCTTCACACAATTGAAATCATTTGAGAATTGAGAAGCTAGCTAAGTTCGGGGGAACATAATGGAGAGCTCTAGTGAATAGTTACAAAGGGCAGTAACAATAGTTTCCATCTGGGTAAGCAAATAATCAGGTTTTTGTGTTAATTGCATTGAATTGAATTTGTCTAAATTCTAAATGCATAATGTTCACTAGGTTTATCTTCTATGCATTTTAAAATTGGGCTAGGTGAGAGTTGGTGAGGGTTTTATTTCTTTAACTTGTCTCTTAAGAATATATATAGTAGACCATTTTGTGAATTAAAAACTGCAAATCCTAGTCCTGATACATTGTGAAAATGAGTGAGCTTGAACCTAGTGAATCCAATATAAGACCTAACATAAAACATAATAAAAAGAGGGTAAAGAGACCTAAAACCCAAGATGTTTCATCCACGGTCAAGCTAGAAGCACCTGAAGCATCAAACCCTATGTTGGATACCCCTGTGACATCCACAAGGTCAAGGAGTGTGAAGAGAACTCAAGACATATTTATGGAAGGTGTCTTTGAATACATAAATGATGGTGGGTCACAAATTGGCAAGAGACCTACATGGCAAGTTGTTATAACAAGCATATTAATTGACATGGCTGGTAAAATTGAAGAACCAACCCAGTGTCAGGGTGGATGGCAATTATTTTATTATGCTTTGAATAGGAGTTATTCTAGGAGGCCAGATTGTTACCTATGGGTCCTTAACCTCAAGAAGCTGGTAGTTCCTATGTGTTTGTGGAAGTGGATGTAATGATGGAATTAGCTAAGCATTATGATCCCAAAGATAGGAAAATCAAGAGTGAAAATGTCAGTCTAGTCCTTGAGGTAACAAGATAAAATTGTGGAGGTATTTGGGTTGAACCCTAATTATATAGTTGAAATCAAGCATGTGAATTTATATGGTGAGTATGAGAAAAAAAAATCATTCAGAAATAGATTGCTAGTAAGGCATAGAAAGGATATCAAGGAAATATTTGGCCTTAAGCATATAGAGCCCTTTGGGTGTGAAGAATTTGTTAACTATTTTAAGAACACATATTATTGTTTGAATCAAGTTCTAGCCCATAGTTATGATACTAGGATAGCCATTGACTTGTTGGTGATGGTGACAGACATACAGAGTCCAAACTAAAACACTGGTTTTGATTATGCTACTTATATTGCAGAACAAATGTATAAGTATTTTGTTAATATAAAGAAGGAAAATATCCCTCTATCTTTTCCACATTATTCTCTATTGATGCATATGCTTCTATTTGTGGGAAAATAAAAATGGAAGAAGAAGCTAAGAGTAAGAAAGAAGGATATGGAGAATAATGATTTTCCTATACAGATGTGGACATATATTTGGGACCAAGATTGTCCCCATTCAAACTATTTGATGTTTTGTAATTTTGTCAAGTTTGGTATTTTGGAGAGTTTTGGTGTGGCACCCATTCATAGGCTTTCAAAGTTAATTAGAGACATCATGTGTCCAAATGAAGTGGCAGGAACAACTATGAAGCATAATTGGGTGGACTAGTTTCTACATTCACAGTATACTCTAATCATGGCTTATGGAGCCAACTAGCAACACATTGCTTTCCCCTATATGTCTTTGACTAATTGGAATTTATGGAGTTGTTTTCACAACTTGATTTTATGGACTGAGAATTATTCATAAACCCTAGGAATGGCATTGTGATAAATCCCCAATGTTATTTTGCTTACTTTATAGCTATTGCTATGGAGGCATATGAAAAATTTGGAATAGTGGTGAATAACCTCAGGTTACCTATTGATGAGGTTAGGAATTTTGACCTAGAGGGTTTTGCACATGTAAAGAGAAGAATCAATGGTTTATCTAAGTTCTCCCACAAGTTCTTGTACACAGATGATGTGTTGAGAAGATTGAATAGTGATGGGGTTGCTATGTCTAGAAAAAAGGAATGGATGGCCAGATGTGATATTGAGGAGAGCATTATGAAGAGAAATTCATTTCATGTGATTCCCTATGATGTAATAGAGAGTCCTTTTGAAAGGTATATTACAATGTTAAAGGATTATCAGAGTGCTTATTTTAAGGAAAAGGTAAGGGATCTTGTTGAGAGAGCATAGGCTCTCTTAGAGCAACAACCTTAGGCTATAGATATTCCATAGTAGCCTACAAATGTACTAGGAGAAGATTTTCAAATATTTGTGGAGGAGAAAATGGAAAAGCATGTGTCTGGTGCTAAGGAAGTGGAGAGGAAATTCCCTCCTCCTAATATTGATGATGCTCTTGATTTGGAAGTTCCCCAGGATAGAATTGTCCCATGGCATTATGATGAAAAGTTCGATGACAATCCAAGGATCAAGGCCTATGAGGAGTTCCTTGTGGATGATGCATTTGTGAAAACTAAGGAATTCAAATAATTCATGGTTCAATAGAGAAAAATATAAATAAGATAAAGGATTGAATGAGCAATGAATAATGTTGATCCTTCTCAACAAGAAGAGGCTACGAAGGCAGAGGAAGAAAAGATTATGGCTGAGATTGCAACCATTACTCCTATCGAGGCCTAGAATATTGTCATAGAAAGTGGAATGATGTTACTACTAGGGTGCATCCTCACCTTAGCTACCACACTTGATGCAATAAGGAGAGACCCTCGAGCCTCTTTTTATGAGGAGCATTTTGACAACAAGGTGTTTGGGTTTGGTTATAGTCCAAAATTGCATACTCTTGCAATTTGGTCCATGGCACCCAATACTACGAAGCATGAGGTTACTAGGCCTATTGAAGAGGTCACTGGTTTAATGGTGGTAAAGAGATCTATAGATATGACTCATGTCCAAGCAACAAAGTTAACTGTACATGCTACAGTGCTTAGTGCTGATACAACCCAGATTTCTCAGAAGAAATATGATTCCTTATTGGTGGAATACAATAAGGCTTTGGGTGAAATTAATAAGATGAGATCCACTATTTAGGCTAGCCAATGAATAAGGGTACTATCTTCACCATCTTCTTCTTCTTCATACTTTTCTGCACAAGACAGGGAAACCTTGGCCTTAAGGATTAATGATTTGAATAACTAGTTAAAAATAGAGAAGGAAAATGTCAGGAAGGCCAAATTTGAAATTGTCAAGGTGGCAAATGACATCTTTAAGGATGTGTTGAAACATAGGGTAAAAAATCTTTTTAATAGAGAAGATGATGTGTGGGATGCTTATAGGAACATCCATGAAGCAAAAATAAGGTATCTACAAGTTTAGGAAGCTTTTCAGACTAAATGGAGCACTAGGGTAGGGGTGCTAAAATAAATGATGTCTAAAATGCAAGAAGACCTTGAAGCTCCTAAACATGTTCCTAAAATATTACAAGTTACTGACCTGGTGAATGAAATAACAACTTTCCATGGAAAGTTAGGAGTGTTCCTCCAAAACAAATTGTAAATATTCAAAGAAATGGAGGAGTTTGGTATGCTTGCAATATTGAATGATAAAGGTGATCTAAAGGATTTTGATACATGGAAGAATGATCTGGGAGGGTTACTCCCACATGCTAAGATGATGTTGATTGTAATTGATTATTCCATGCTTAATACTAATGTTGATATTGTGTTTGGAGTTGAAACATGAATTGACACTTTTATCAAGGAGGCTAGAGCTTTAATTGATGCAAGGTATAACTAGCATAGTGAAAAAATACAGAAGTTACTAGATGCAAAATGGCCCACTGAAGATGAATACAACACGTGGTTGGAAAAATTTGCTAAGTGAGCCTGTATATGTGAAGTGATAGCATAAATGGTGAGTAATGGATGGGAGAGAAACAATGCATAGCCTAGAAATAGTACAAATTAGGCTATTATTGAAGTATTGAAACACATTATTCTCTCCCCAACATGGAAATTGGTGGCATAAATGCCAACTTGGATGGATCAGTCGTATATTTTTCTACTGATTTTTAAGCTTTTAAAGTTTTTTTGATTGGGAATACATGTGGTACATGATTTTGTTTTGTGAGGAAGATATTTTGATGTTGTTACAATGAATGAAGGAAGCCTTTTGGAAGGCGGGTGTATCTTCCTCATCAGGAAAAAGTAACCTTTGTCTTATATGCTTTCCCCCCACTTTGCAAAGTGAAAATAACTGTCTAGGGAAATTTTGAAATTAAATTGAAATGTATGTCAAATGAAAATGTGACTTCAATTATAATTTGGCCCGATGCTTGTTCCTTCCATGTTTCTATAAATAGGAATTCATGGCCAATTACATAGATATTTTCATGGTTAAGAAAATTTTGAATTCATGTAAGAGTTGTCTTGTATTTTCAAGCACAGAGAAATAGATTAATGTCGAGTCTTAGGAATGTACTCAGATTTGTAATGAGCATAATTGTTTTACAATAGTAATAGAATATGAGGGATAATTAAAAAATTTAGAACTAGTTTCTCTCCTCTGTATTTTTTCTTTCAAATTATGAATAAAGGGATTGAGGTTCTTTTATTTGTTTTCAGTCATTCTGATTGAATGTGTGATGTCGTTTCTTCTTTAGTTCAAATAACTAATTAATTGATTGAATGAGATCATAGATTTGTACGTGAAATCTAGGGATTATTAAGAAGTTTATATTTTTGGATGCATCAAGTTGTGTGTTGCAAAGTAGTGAACAATAGTATTTAAATGTTTGTTTCCATTGCTTATGTATTATAGTTTATTGCAAGTGTGACTCCATTTCCCAAAGATAAGGAAATGATCCATTTATTTGGTTATCTTTGAAGTTGGTGAGCCTGCCCATACCTGACAAAGAGCACAAACCTTAATTACAATTTCTGACACACTTGTAATTGTAGTAAAATGGTAGGAAGTACCATTCATTCCTAGCTTTAGATACTAATTCATCAAAGGGTAAGCCAAATCATTGAGGAATTTAATCTATTTGTATCCAATTGAAATACATTTGTTTGTTTTAATGTTCATGATAAAATGGCATGAGAGTATCATATAAACATTTTCAGGATCACCCTCTTGGGTTTCATAGAGCCTGAAGAGTAGAAGTAGAGGTTTAGCAATCCTTTCCTTTGCTTATCATTGAATTGCAGAAAATTCATAGGCATTTGGTGAGATCAAGTTTGGTTCTAAAAAATAACCAACAAGACCCAAATTAATTCTCACATTATCTTGAAACTAGAATTGTGAAATTTTCTTGTGGAAAAAGATATAAGAAGTAGACAATTTGAACACCCAACATCCATGTCTATGTAGTTCATGATGAAAATAAAATGTGCTTGCACTTTGAAGAAGTTGAAAACCACTCACATTTTGACCATTCTAAAGTGTGCTCACACTTTGAAAAAACTGAAAAGTGCTCACATATTGATCAAGACAAAGCATGCTAGCACTTTTTGCAAGTCAAAGTTCACTCACACTTTAATAAAAGTACATTTTGGGAAATTTAAAAAAATGGTAAAAATGCATGTGACCCATGATTCAGGTCCACATGCTTTATTATTCACCAAATTTTATGTTCCATCTCACAAAAAATGCTTTTTCATGGTGTTGACAAAAGGACAAGCATATTTTACATATTCCACAACCTTTTGTACCACTTTTTTTTGTTTGAAAACATAGAGAGGAGGAAATACTAGAGTTTTTAGATGATATTTGATTATATAAACTAATATTTTAATGTTTGTAGTATTTGAATGTTACTTATGAATTTTTGTTTTAATTTCATATTATAGATTGCTTATTTTCATAGCTTTTACTAGTTCTATTAGATTTACATAAAATAAAATGTTGAAAAATGAAGGAACTTGGTGAAAATATCTAATTTGTAGGAGTTTGATGTAAGAAGAAATTGAACTAGAGATAATTGGTTAGTTTCTCAAATTAAATCTTGGATTTTAAGGTACATTCTATTTGTGCATGTGACCTTGTAAATATTTATTAATTTGACACACCTTGAAGATATTCATTAATTTTCATATATGCATCAATGTGTAAATTTTATGAAGGGGACATCTTTACTTTTTCCTTGTTTCACAAACACATCCTCTTATGCTTGATTACATTACTTTTATACATATACTTTACTTTCTCTTTATACATATGCTTTAAATTTTCCTTCATTTACCATGGGTTGATATTTTATCCATTATTCTCCTACTTCACATTTCACCTTTCTATTCACTTATGACTATCACCTTTACCACTTTAATTTATTATGTTGTGTTATCACTTATTAGCATGCATGCTATATAATGCTTTCAATTTTTTTATCATATTTATGCTTATTAAATTTACCTTACCATGATATTCTTTGAACATTTGAATACTTGCCTTAATCATATAGCGACATACATTTCCTTTAGAGCTTACACATTGAGCATGGATTCTTAGATTTACCTCTTAATCTTGCATTGCCCTATCATATTTTTTGAGTTACTACACTAGCTTAGAGTGTCATCTCTTTGGTTTTGCTAACAAATGTTAGGGTTAGAAAGGTAGATATCTAACAATTAAATGTAGATTTAATTAATAAATAGAGAAACTAAAACACACATAGAATAAATTATAACACAAAGAATTTAATGTGGTTCACCCAATCCAGGCTACATCCACCAAACCGCAACCATCCAATGATTTTATTATCTAGTGCAAAAACTTATTACAATCTTGCGAATAATCATGTTTTTCATCATACTGTAACACCCATCTGAACCCCTTTTTAACAAGCTTAGAAGCTTCCAGATTAGGGTTCTATAAAGTCAGTTTTTTTTCTTTTTTCGTTGATTTTTTCCTTTTTCGTTGTATAGTATAGCATGATCAGTCGCCACATACCAACAACAAATCCCTCTGGATTTTCCCTATATTATCCCTAAAACCTTGATACACCTATTACTATTATCCATCCATTTCCCATCATTATTCTGTCCATTTTTTTCCCTTTTCACTTATCATCTCTCCATTGTGATCCTTTGAGCTATAAAGAACTTATGTTTAGTTTTTTTTTTTTTGTATTAATTTTAGATCACTTTTTGTTAGAGTAATAAGTTGTTTTACTTAATTAATTACATCACATTGATTAATTAATTAAGTCACTTATTCCCTTTATTACTTAAGCTAAACTTAGGCACATTTAATAATTAATTATTAATTATTAAGTGTGCACAATTAGGGTTTCATTTAGGGTTTCTTGATCTCCCTTCATAAGGATTGATCACATTGTAATAATTGATTCTCTTAATGCATTTTTTGAGAGGTTTAAGAGAACATATTTTTTGGTTCTTCATATCTTTTGCATGTGATAGGTATCCATCTTGCATGCAGGTGATCTTGGATTCTAACATGGTATCAGAGCTCCAGACCTGCAGCTGCTTGTTCGTGATCTGAAGATATGGCCTCTTTGTGAGTTTCGGGTGCAAGGGTTTCCACAGGCATCTTTTCTGCAAGATCTGGGGGTAGCCTATTTTTTGGCTCACAATGGGCTCAAACGGACGTCGCCATCGCGTTCGCAGCGTCCCAAAACCCTAGAAACGCCTGTCAAATCGTCGATTTTGAGCAGTTGATCCGAGGCAAATTTTTATTTGCGCGACGCCTCCCCAAATACATAGTTGAGTATCGCTTTTTTCAAAAATTTAAAAAACATGTTTTGGAAAGTGTCGCGGCCTCGGTTAAAATGTCGCGCCGCGTGCCACCGGCGCCACCCATCCGGCCGCTTCGTATACTCCGCCACCGCCGCCGCACGGCTCAGGTGCGGTCGGGCCTCGCGCTTCCGGGTCTTATAGGCGACCCCTGCGCCCAGCCTCCCTCGGCCTGCTCCTTCTACGGTCACGCTGGCACGGGGGTCGTATTAGTACCGTGGTCTCTCACTAAGTCACTGGTCGGTTCTGCTTTCAATTTCAAGGCCAAAATTTTTCTTTCGTGAACATTTGCTGTCAACGTCTGGACGCCATGACGTCCGGCCCTCTTTGCCCCCTCCTAGCCCTAATTTGCCCTAAAGAAGCAGTTTTTTTCTTTTGGCCATAACTTGGGCATACGGTATCGAAATCGGGCAAACGAGATATCGCCGGAAAGCTGATTCCGAGCTCTTTCCTGTAGTGCAGTTTATTTTACAGTATTTTTCTGTTTTACTGCATTTATTACTGTTTGAAGTCAGATGTAATTTTTATGCTTCCAAGCTCATAACTTTTTGCCACGATCTCCGTTTTTCGCCTCGTTTGAAGCGTCGGAAAGGTATTGAGGAGCTCTAGGTTGCTGTCCATGCACTTTTTCTGTATCTGTCCCAGGTTTATCAGTTAGTCCAGATTTAGCCCGATGGGTTGTTTGGCGATTACTTGGATATTTTGACAGTTGGGAGAGTGCATTTTGCATCTTTGCACTTCGTTTTCAGTAATGCATCATTTAATAATCACTTGCTGCATCATAGATTCCAGAGTTGTTCCAGTTTGGAGTTTTCCAGTGTTCCGTGGCATCGGGGTTTCTGTTGCTTTAATCATGATTCCTTGAGTCAATCAGTGACTCTCATCCGGTTTCAGTAGTATACAGAAGAATATTTCCTTGCTTGCCTATATCAAGTTCCAGTGTTACTCTACAGAGTTCTTCCAGTGCTTCTTTGCAGCATGTAATCTCATTGTAGGGGGGGTTTTGTCCCACTGGGTTTTTCCTTCTCTACTCCTTTTTTGTGTTGTATTGGGTTTCTTGCACATCACTTTGTGCCATATTTTGTACTCGCACTGTATTATAAAGTGCCATGGGGGGTTGTGTAGTGCCTTTGTTTTGCCATCACACCTTTGTCCGGTGAGTGTCCCTCCACGACAACAGTGAATCCAGATGATTCCAGTCTCATGTATGTGTGCTTTATTTTGCACACCACTTTTTCAGTTGCAGGTGCTTTCTTGTGCACTTTCAGATGTTCTTGGTTCCTTTTCATGCACTTCATTCTTGCATTGTAAATGGGTACCTGATCAGGCCTAGTTGCCGGGACCCATCTTTGCTTTCATGCATCTTTTTCTAGTGTTTTAGCTTCTTCCTAAGTTCATCTTAAGGGGGGGTGTTAGAGTAATAAGTTATTATGCTTAATTAATTACATCACATTGATTAATTAATTAAGTCACTTATTCCTCTTTATTACTTAAGCTAAACTTAGGCACATTTAATAATTAATTATTAATTATTAAGTGTGCACACTAGGGTTTCATTTAGGGTTTCCCTTTTAGGGTTTCTTGATCTCCTTCATAAGGATTGATCACATTGTAATAATTGATTCTCTTAATGCATTTTTACTGAGAGGTTACAGAGAACATATTTTTGGTTCTTCATATCTTTTGCATGTGATAGGTATCCATCTTGCATGCAGGTGATCTTGGATTCTAACATTTTTTCATTTTTAAAACATTGTTGTTTAACTATTTCATTAGTCATCCTCATTTTTAATTATATTTGTGTAACTTAAATGTCATTTTTGTTTCTTCTTTATCAATCCTTTCAATTTCCCCTATGTAATCCTTAAAGATTCTTGCCTTAGCTTTAGCTTCCATTTTATTTTTAAACTCCTAACCCACTTACAAAATCCTTCTTACACCCTCATCACATCAATGATATGCACTTTCTTCCAAAAAAACTTCCTTTGGTTTCCATTTTAATATCATTTCCCACTCCTAGCTCTTCTCTCTCCTTTCGAAAACCCTTAAATGGCTATTTTATGTTTTATCTCACAATTTATTTAGAAAAACACATTATTTTACCCAAAACTCATATTTTCAATCACAAAACTCAACCCTCTTTGGACTTCTAGTTCTACCCCTTTATCCATTTTTTTCTAGTTTTTTCCTAGTTTTGTAACTAGGCATTTTGATTCATATGTGGTAATAAGACATGAGGATTATATTTAATATAGTTGTGCATCTTGTATTAACCTTATAGTTCTAAATTCAAAGAATATTTTTGGATGTGTGTGTTTTAATTAGAAGATGTATATTCCTTGTTTGATTTATGTTTATATTAGTTGTTATATGTTGTTCTTGATCTAATCATATCGTGCAAGTACACTTGATGTGTAATTGAAGTTACAACTATATGAACTAATGGTGGTTATTTTAAATACACATGACTTACCTAGTTTTGTAACTCATTGTGATTCATGTGGCGCAATAATACATTATACTTATTTAATCATTTTCCCTATTTGAATATGTTGAACCCCAATCCAAATACTTGCAAAACACAACAAAATAACACATTAGGAGATCATATGCAAGTAAGAACAAGGATTCCCCATGAAATCCATTAGCAAAGCTTAAAATAGGAAATAAAGCAAAAATGAGATGAAAGAACAAGAAAGCAAGCTAAATCCTATTGAAGACAATGCAAACTCTTGATCCCATGGGGGAATTGGTGCCAATTTGATGTGAAAATTGGCCCTTTCCTAACTCCTATGATACAAGATTGATAAATGTTGATGAATGATCCACTTTGATGAAGAATAATGAGTGCTTCAAGACAAAAATCTGCATAACCTAGCTACAAATTCAAAAATATGGACGAGGATTGTTAAATATTTGAGCATAGTAAGTTTACTCAAATTGTGGATGATGAAATGAGGAGATTAGCCTCTTATTTATAGAATGAGAAAATGGAAGAATTTCCAAAATGGAGCAATGTGGGACTAAGAATTAGCCAATGGAAAAGTTCCACTTGCCAACTTGTGAGTGGATGGAGGATGTGCAAGTTTTGAAGAATGTGTCAATAAATGCATATATTTGAATTTTGAATTTGTTGAAATGACATGTACGAGGGAAAGAAGGTGCATTGAATTCCACTTGGCTCAAGGAAAAAGGACTTTGTAAGAGGATTAAATTCCTTTTTGGAAGGCAAAAGTCCACTTGGATTTTGAATTCAAACTTGAGGAATATTCCTTAAAATATGCCTTATTGAAGAAAATAGAGATTTAATAAATCAAATAACTCTATTTTCATGTGCAAGTGGTAAAAGATGGAGGATGGGACATGAGAATAGATTGAATTAATCAAGGTTAATTAATTTAATGAAGGGATTAAATGATGTGACCTATTTGACTTAAATTTATGGATTTATTTAAATCAAATATGAGAAGAATGTTATAAAAGGATTAATTAAATAATGACTTTTGGTTGATTTAATTAAAAGAGATGATATTAGATTAAACTAAATAAGGTTTTAATTTATTTAATTTAATAGATAGACTTTAGAGATTTAATCAAATAAAATTAATTATTTAATTAAATAGGATAATTAGATCAGAATGGTTAATTTAATTATCAAGAAAGGATGACTTAATTAGATAACCGATTTATTTAATTAAGAGAGGAATATTGATGAATTTAATTAGATAAAGGCATTTGATTAAATGGTTAGACCGAAGGATGATTTAGGATGAAATGATGTTAGTGGTTAGGATTAGATGTCCAATGTCAATCAGTACATTTTACGTGTCTACATTTTGCCCCTCTTTGAAGCAATGCACTCGTTGCGTTGGTTCAAAGAATAAATTGTCTTGATCAAAGCCAAAAATATTTATTTTCAAAATATTTTCCCACTACTACCCGGTGAGAGAAAAAATTATACCATACTACCCCCTCTAGAGATTGGACAAAATTTTTGATTTTTGGGTGATCTCACGAAAAAAAGGACAAGGTGCCCGACATATCCAAAAAGGCTCCAGGATGCCAAAAATGTGTCTAAACACAATAAAACGATGTAAAACAAGCCTCAACTAGACAAAAAGAAGTTCAAGAGTCCAAAACCCTAGTAGGACACCCAAATAGGGTCATAAAACCCTAATTTTTAGGCTTAAAAAGGCTCCGAGGGGTCACTTTCAATTCATTTTCACACACAACCCTTTAGCAATTTTGAGATTTGACCTCTGAAATTCTGATGAGATGGCACAATGACAACTCCCGATACACATTTTTGATTGAGTCTAGACATACCAGTGACCACCTGGCATTGGGACACCAGTAAGTGATCCTTACTTGAGCTTTGTTTTTCATTTTTGGCATTCATTTAATGCTTTTGAATTTAGTTCTTCTATAGCTGTGCTATATAGTGTCGTTCAAAAAACAAATTGCACTGCTTGAAAGAAAAGTGCACTGTGGCGGTGGAGTTTGGAGTTTGGAAACAAACTTCAAACTCTGAAGCTCATGCCCTCGCCAACAGGGTCATTTTAAAGTGCGATGCAACGGTTCTATTTTAAATAGGAATCTTTCCAAAGTGTGTCGCTCGGCATAAAAGTGCACCATGGTGGTGCTCTTTCGGATTTTAGTGCTCCAGTGTCACAGTTTGAAAATTTCAAACTACGACGCCTTCACAGATAGCGATGCTAGGATGGATTTTTGGACGCTCGAAATGAAATTTTTCAAAAAATTTAACATGGTGACCTTTCTTAATGTAGGATACGGTGAGGGAGCTCTATTCTTGGGAGCATAGATTACAGGAGATTTTTAGTTATTTGTGAGATCTTAGTGACAGGGAGCAAGATCAGCTATGGGACATGGACCTGTGGTACATTGCATACACAACACCCATGCCGACCCACCTTGGGATGATGTCAACATTTTTTGAGAGATGGTATAGTAAGACCTCGTCCTTCCACCTTCCTACCGGCAAGGCCACCATCACCTTAGAGGATGTGTGGCGCACCCTTAGATTTTTGATTCATGGTTGGTGAGTTATCATTGATATGGATGTGGGGTGGGACGCTTGACATAGAGTCCTCACCACAAATGAGGTTATATTTTTGTGAGGGATAGATAGAGCTAGAGCGCCATAGGATGCTCACATCACCATTTCATCTAGTGGTTGCAGCAATCATCTCAGGTCTCATTGCCTTGGATCAATAAGGCCAATATTTCAGTCCTGGCTGGGGACTCTGCTAGGAGCGAATGATTCACAATAGACTAGTTCATTTTGCTTGGGGGGTTGTTCTTCTTGCGTCACTCTATAGGGACGTACACGAGTATGTCTACCTCGATGGTAGAGCACTCAGAGCAAGCGTTACACTTCTCCACGTGTGGGCATGGGAGCACATCGCCATTCTTTGGCCACATGTCGTTGTAGTACTGATGGGGCCTGATGATCCCCTAGTGTGGCATTATAGAGGTGGTGTGTCCTTTAGACACACGGGCGAGCACGTGATTCCTCACTAGAGGAGGGTCCTGGATGAGATGCAGACTCTTACTTGGTGCCCATACCTTGGTCACCCTAGATGGGCCAAAAATGCAGAGCAGATTTTCTTTACCAACCAGGACTGCTTCATGCAGGGTCAAGAGCATATGATGGTGGAGAGATACTTGTCCAGGCCCGTCCAGTGTCAATTTGGTGAGGCATAGGATCAGCCAAATGACACCTACATGGCCATATTTTCCCGCACTGTATCACAAGGCTCATGGGGGCAATACATTCCTACTTTTGAAGTAGTAGACAACTTCAGACAGTTGGTGGCTTAGTTGTGGGCATATGATCAAGGACTTGTAGACCCACGCATGACAAAGGTCTACAGAGATTGGTTTTGGCCACCCCTATGGTTGACAGTTCCAGGAGTACCCTCCGCTTGGTGAAGGATGAGGGGTAGAGGGGGAGGATGAGGATGAAGAGATGGTGTGTGGCAGGATCAACCAGTTAGGGCTCTAGTTCAGCCAATCTAGGATGATGTTCAGATGCAGGACCAGGAGTAGGTCCCAACCAGGCAGTAGGATCGGGCATATGCGCCACCACAAGTTGAGGGTGAGGATTAGCCTCACATGCAACCCGTACAAGCATAGCTATCAGGGAAGACAGATCCCAGAGATGCACTGATTGCATAGCTACAGGCCCAAGTTCAGACCTTGACAAGGGAAAGGGATTAGGCTAGGGCCGAGAGAGACCAAGTCATTTTGTAGAGGTAGGCCACAGAGCTATAGGTGGCCATAGAGATCGGTCGGAGAAAATAGTTAGAGAGCATGGTAGCCTCCTTCTCTTAGAGCATAGTGTCCCTTCACTCTTATAGGGAGGTCATCTTGGAGGCAAACTATGATTGTATGCACTATCATTAGGCCATACCCAAAGTAGAGTGGGCCCTAGATTACTCGTCATGGACCAGCCACAGACTAGTAGAGGGTCATGGTGACAGAGGCAAGGGTAGCAGATAGGATGGGTAGAATTCACTTTGATCGAGATGATATTTTTCGTGCCATATGGGCTCTTTTTTTATAGCCCATTGGGCCTTTTTGTACTCATTGACACACATGTATAGTGATCTGATTATTTTGTACTATGACAGTTACTTGATGATATATATATATATATATATGAGATGATGATTTTGATATGATGTGATGTGTATCATTTATTTATGCATTTATGGATGGTTCAATTTCTATATGCTATGCAACGATGTTATGGTGTGATGCGATGTATATATGGATGCATTTATTTTTGATGATTTATGCATTATGAATAGATCTTATATTATGTTGTTTATTCATGATATGTAGATGGATTTATATGATATGTAATATGGATGGATGATGATTTATTTATGTTGATGTAAATGATATGATATGTGATATGAAATGTAATATGCAAAATGATATGGGGATGATCTATGGTGTATACACGAAATGATATGTGAATCATGCTTGTATAAAATGATTATGGATGGATGTATGCTTTCAATGTAATGGATTTTTATGTTCCTATTATGCTTATAATGGTATGAAATGATTTATGCAATGAAATGCAAAAATTATTGCGATGTGGTTATTTATGAGGTGTTATGTATGATATGGATGACTAATGGACAATATATATGCATGATGCAATGTGAATGCAATGGTCATGCTTTATTGATGATGTAAATGAGATGGTTTTAAGATCCTTAGAATAACAAATATATTATCCTAAACATGTTAAATGATAATGTAATGTATGTGATGCATTTATTGTGATGTGATATAATATATGAAATGATATGTTAATGTAAAGTGGTATGGTGGTGCTTTATGCAAAAATGAATGTAATGTGGGAGATGACTTTATGATGTTTATGTGATGTGAATATGTATGCTTATAATGCAATATGCTTATGTATGCTTATTATGTTTGATTAGATGGTAATATGAAATGATTATGAAATGTTTCATGCAAATGAATGTTATGCGATGGTTTATGTGATGAATGCAATGTGATGGAACAAGTGGATGTAATGTGATGAGAAAGGAATGTGCTTATTTATGGAAAATGCTTATAATAACATGTTTATATGATGATGAAAATGCAATGCATATGTTTCCTATATGATATGTTTATGCAATATGCTAATGATTTGTGGATGCAGGATCGATGACAATGATGATGATGATGATGATTAACTATCATAGTACCTTGTTAGTGTGATGAGCAAGAAGGGATGAAAGAGAAGAAGACATTTCAACAAGACATAAGATGATGAATATGCAAATGATAATGACTACTTTCTGAGGAGTTAGTATTTTCAAAGGACCAATTTTCTTATGTTTGATAACACACGTGGTACGATGCATCAAGGTATAGAAAACTAGGATGGCGTTGTACCTAGTGTGATGGACTTTGACTTGACAAACAAATAGGAGTATTCTTGTTCACACCTGACATACTGAAACCTTGTTAGGATGCACTTTAGGAGTTTCAAACACCTTAGACCAAAACACAGAAAGGTATAACCTATCAATGCAATAGTCAACAAGTTTCCCAAAACACCCTCCATACATACCTAACAAAGAAAGTATTTTCCAAGGTTATTTTACAAGAACGTCCAACAAGCACAACAGATAAAAGAGAATGATCATTTCCCCATTCCTATTTCTCTAAATCCTCTATTCAGATATCATCGAGAGGTCCTTGGAATGAGTGCAATAAGATAAGTCAAAAGACAAAGATAAAGTAAACAAACAAGTTGATGTTCTTCAATACCACTAACCAAAAGGGAATGTGTTTTCAAGGATAAAAACTGAAACTATTGCCAAAAGATAATCCCCATTGTAGGAAGGATGCATCCTAGGACATGTTAGTGGATGGAAGCACGTCATTTCATTTATCTGAAGTGTTCTTTCAAATGATTGATATTTGACCAATTGGATGAAGGGCTATCAACACAAAGAGTTGACCAACTTGCTTACATACTGACTTGGACCTGAGACTTGACATTTTGAGTTTTCACTTTTAACGTGCTAGACTTGTTTCTAATTGTTTCACCAAAGGTTGAGGATGATGATTGTTTATTATGAGTGATGTTATTGTGGGTGAAAGCGAGATGAGATAGATGGATTTTTTTTAAATATTTGGATGTTTTTGGAGTTTTGCAATGTTTTGAGGCTATTTTTGGTATTTTTGAGATTTTCAAATGTTTTTATTTTTTGATTTTCAATGTTTTGGGGTTTTATGAGATTTTGACCAAGAGACTAACCTAAAGACCTATCCTAGGGGCCTTGGGGGTTGATCAATAGATTAGCCTTGCCTACGCTATACATGCAGAGACCACTAGTTCAATTGACTTGACTGATTTACAGATGAAGATATACATGATGAAATGTCAGCTTATTATGATAACTCCTAAAGGACTGACCTAAGTGTCTCGGGGGATGATCAAAGATCAACCTTGCCTACGTTCAAGGCTCAAAGACCCATAGTTCGACAAGATGACTCTATTTTTATTTTTGAATTTTGACCTATTTTGGGATTTTGATATGTTTTGAATGTTTTTGGATTTTTTTGGTGATTTTCTGATGTTTTTGGATTTTTTGATGTTTTTGAATTTTTTGATGTTTTGATGTTTTTGGATTTTCTAATTTTATGACTTCAAGAATATACATGAATCTGATCCAATGAGAATATGCCCCCAGCATGATGCAATAGACTACTCTGATAAAGGTAGGACAAACTGACCTTGAGGATGGGTTGAGTAGTACTAGGAGGGATCATGATACGAACATACGACCAAGCTATGGTGCAGATACAAATGGATGAGTGATGGATGGAGATTTGAATGTGATGGATGATGGATGATGTAATGGATGGATGATGCAAAACAAGTCGTAAAGATCCTAGTGGATGGAAAGTGCTTATTTACACAAGGTGCCTATTTGCCAAGTTTTCACCAAGGTACCTATCCAAAGTGCCATCGAGGTGGTTTTCACTAGAGGACAATTTTTCTCTTTACTGTTTTTAATCCTTTTTCTGATTTTTTTGGATTTTTTGCCTCTTTGAATTTTTATTTTTATTTTTGTCACCAAGACACCTATTTGCTAGGTTTTTGCCAAGGTAACCGTTTCTTTAAGACATTTTTTGATTTTTGACTTTTTGGATTTTTGGTTCTATACCTTGAAAGATTAGGCATAATTTTTTTGAGATGAGAGCTATTCATGGGCTCTTGCAAAGGTTCCCCTTCGGGTGTTGATAACTAATATGCCCCTAACTTATAGCTTGTTGTAATAACAAATGGTCCCAACAAGTTGGGTTCAAATTTTCCTTTACTATTTGGATTTGGGACATTCTTCTGATTCTCCTTTAGTACCAGTTCTCCGACTTGGAATATTTTGCTTCTAATTTTCTTTTTATAGCTCCTTTTGAGTCTATTTTGATAGAATTGGAAATGATTTAAAGCATTTATACGCTATTCATCTAATAGCTCCAAGTCATTTAGTCTTGATACTCAGTACTCCTCATTTGTGATGATGTTTTGCAATGATATTCTTAGTGACGGGAGCTCGATCTTAATGGGGAGTACTGCTTCTGATCTGTAGACCAAGGAGAAGGGGGTGGTGCCAGTGGGTGTTCAGATGTTGGTTCAGTAGGCCCAGAGGGTAGGATTCAGCTACATATGCTAGTCATGACCTGCGTCATTGATTATTTTCTTGAGGATTTTTAAAATGGTTTTATTTGTGGCTTCTGCTTGGCCATTTCCTTGGGGGTAGTATAGGGTGGAGAAGTGATGTTGGAATTTGAATTTTTCACACAAGTTGTGGACATCCTAATTTTTGAATGGTGTCCCATTATCTGAGATAATGGATTGTGGGACACCATAGCAGAAAATGATATAGTTTGGGATGAATTTTGATATCTGCTTCCTAGCTATATATGTCATGGGTATGGCTTCCACCCACTTGGTAAATTACTCAGTGGTAGTTATGATGAACATATGGCCATTAGATGAAGTGGGAGTGATTTTTCCAATGAGATAAATTCCCCACTGTGGAAAGGGCCATGGTGCGATGATGGGATGAAGTTCTTGAGCTGGAGCATGGATGAGGTCCCCATGCTGCTGATATTGTAGACACCTTCTAACATAGTCATGTGCCTCTCTTTCCATTGTAGGCCAATAATACGCCATCCTCAGCAATTTCTTGGCTAGGGTCATTCCACTTGAGTGTGAACCATAGATGTCATTATTTACTTCAGTTAAAGTGGTCAATTCCACCTCAGCATTTAAACAATGTAATAAGGTTCCCTCTATGCTTCTATGGTATAAGGTATTTCCTAGGATGATGAATTAGGATTCCTTTTTGACAAAGGTTCATTTTAAGGTTGAAGGTAAATCGGTAGGTATGACCCCTATTTGTAGGTAGGTATAAATGTCATGGTACCAGGGATCATCGGGACCAACGATTTTACACACAAATTCTGATTATGGTACCTCGAATGCGGGCATGAGAAGCTTCTCTACCAAGAATTCATGTTTTAGAATGTTGTGAGGAATGTCCAGTAGGGATCGAATTGTTTCCAAGGCATCTATTGCTCTATTGTTGGCTTTGGGTATCTACTCAAATGTGATCTTGATAAAGGATTCTTTGAGAGTCTCGACCAATTTCTTGTATGGAGTGAGCTTATCATCCTTAGTTTGGTACTCACTGTTCACTTGGTTTATTATCAATTGAGAATCTTCGTATACCTTGAGAGTTGTGATGTGCCATTGCACTGCTATTCTGAGACCTATGGTTAAAGCCTCATATTTTGTAATGCTATTAGTGCAGGGGAATGCCAATTTATAGGACCTTCTCCTATGCAATCCCCCTGTGGGGTGATAAAGAAGACACTAGCTCTTGATCCATGTTGCGTGTATGATCCATCAAAGTAAATTATTTAGTGGTCAGCTATGTTGAGATTGAAGATGGATTCGTCTAGAAACTCTGAGACGAGAGGATTCTCTGAATAGATTGGTGCTTCTATGAGCTGATCTGCGATGACTTGGCCTTTGATTTCTTTCCACTCTACGTATTCAATGTCATACTCTGATAGTATCATGACCCATTTAGCCATCCTTCCAGTGATCATTTATTTTGATAGTAAGTACTTGAGAGGGTCGATTTTGGTGATGAGTTTTATTTTGTGTGCCAGCATGTAATGTCTGAATTTTTATGAAGCAAACACTACTGCTAAACATGCTTTCCCAATGAATGAGTAATTTAGCTCATGCCCAACCATTGTCCTACTGATATAATATATGTCCCTTTCTATTCCATTTTCGTCGTGCTGAGCTAGGAGAGCACCAAGGGCTACTGTTGTTGCTGACACATAGAGAATTAATGGTTTTCTTGGGATTGGTGGCATTAGGATGGGTGGGGTAAGTAGATATTCTTTGATCTTATTGAAGGCTTCTTCACACTTGTTATCCCACTTGTATGCTACTCCCTTGTGAAGTAGGTGAGAGTATGGATTCTTCTTAACTACTAGTTGTGCTATGAATCTTTAGATGGACTGAAGCCTACCTTGGAGTCCTCTCAATTGTTTCAATGTTTTGGGTGCCTCCATCTCAATGATTCCTTTTACCTTTGTTGGATCTACCTAAATTCCTTTCATTGATACTATGTATCCTAGCAACTTTCCTAATTATATGCCGAAGATGCACTTCTTTGGATTTAATCTAACCTTGTATTCCTCGAGTCTGTCAAAAATAGTACTTAAGGTTGCTATGTGATCCTTCCTATTTTTTGATTTGGCTAGTATGTCATCGACATAATATTTGACAATTTTATGGATCATGTCATGAAAGATTAAGGTCATGGCTCTTTGGTATGTTGCTCCTGCATTCTTCAAGCCGAATGGCATCATATTCCAGCAGTAAGTCCCCCATGGACAAGTGAAGGTTGTTTTATGTCAGTCTTCTTTAGCAATCATTATCTAGTTGTATCCTAAGAAACCCTCCATCAAGGAAAGCATTTCATGTCCCATCGTCATTTCTACGATCATGTCAATGTTGGGGAATGGGAAATCATCTTTTGGACATGCTTTGTTTAAGTCCCTAAAATTTGTACAGATTCTAATGCCCCCATCGGGTTTTGAGGCAGGCACTAGGTTTGACACCCATTCTAGATAATCTATTGGTCAAATAAATTGTGCATCTAATAGCTTCTTTAATTCCATTTTGACTAGCAGGGTGATTTAAGGGTGCATTTTTCTGATCTTTTGTCTAATGGGATTTGCTTCAAGATATAATGCTAGATGATGAACTACAATTTCTGGATCGAGCCCTAGCATGTCTACATAGCTCCATGCAAAGTTAACTTGTCTCTCTCTTAGAAAATCTGCTAGGAGTTTTTGTTCTTCTGATAGTAATGATTTTGAATAGAATGTGATGTTCGGGGTCTCCTCTATTCCTAGATTAACTAGATTGCACTTTTCTGCTAGGAATGCTGATTTTTGCTGATGAATAGCTCTA
Source organism: Sequoia sempervirens (assembly GCA_007258455.2). Lineage (NCBI taxonomy): Eukaryota > Viridiplantae > Streptophyta > Pinopsida > Cupressales > Cupressaceae > Sequoia > Sequoia sempervirens. The sequence goes on from VDFB02375197.1 coordinate 63,566, forward strand.
AAAGGAAGATTGAATTCCCCCGTCCTTAGGTGCCTCAGAGAGGTTTTCACTATTGGATGCGTCCTTTATTTTTACTTTTTTCATGTCAGAGAGTGCCACAATGTGGTTTTCACTCAAGGACTTAGATATTATTCTTAATTTCTCACTTTTTCTACTGAGGGATTCAATCATTTCCCCATAATAGGCCTATGTATCTATCTCAATGATGAATCCTTCTTTATGATCTCCACATGGAATATTATCCCGTAGTCCCATAAATTCTGAAAGTGCCTCATAGTTTTTGAATGTATCAAGAACTGGTGGTCCTCGTTGGTCATAATCAATGAGTTGGGGGTAAACCAAGCGGATTTCATGATTTTGATGGTCTGAATCAAAGGATAAGGTGCTAATCATGAGAAGGGTGGTATCCTCGAAGAGCCTAGTTAGGTTGGATATGGGATCCTCGTCATCACTACTACTACAGACATCAGTTATGTCAAATGTGAAGTTGTTTATGACTCGACCTGTAGATATGGGTAGGCGAAGTTTAGCTACGGATTGCTAAGGAGGATTATTGACCTTTCTAACTAGAGGACCTCAGCCACATATGGTTATACTCAGAGGGGTACATTTGAGGCTAAGATTTCTCATTCACAGCTCTAGAAGGATGGGTATTATAAGCCCATTGTCGTTTTGTCCAAGTCTCTGATTTCTATCATAGCCCATTGTGAGCATCATTTGTAATCCTTTGCTTCTGTCATCCATTGGTAGATTGGTTTTTTATCTATCATCTTGATATAGGATATGAGATGAGTCCTCCTCTATGACTTCTTGACCGAGATCTTCCCAACTTCTGAAATTGGGATAGTCTTCAGGGGATGTTTGAGATGTGGAAGCTTCATTTGCTTGCAAATGTCCTCATGATCTAGGAGATTGTGGTAACTCTCCTACCACAAAAGCATATTTGGGAATCATGTAATTTTTGCAACCATTATCCAGGATGATGAGTTTTATATTGGAGATGGTGGGGATGGTGGGAGTGATGGGTGTCTCTATCACAGAAGTGGAAGCGAGAGTGGTTGGATCAATGTACAGTGTTGATGGGTCTTCATCATTTTTAGGTACTTGAGGGATTTTGTAGTATTTTTCCTCAAGGTTCTTTCAGTAGGAAAATGGCTCAGGATCTCCATGGATGGTGACCTCTTGTCCTTCATATGTGAATTTGATACATTGGTGGAAAGTTGATGCTACCGCTTGCATTGCGTGGATCCATGGACATCCTAGGAGAATGTTATAGGGTAAGTCAAGGTCTATAACCTGATAGGTGGTTTCCATGATAGATGGCCCTACTTGAATAGGGATTTTGATTGTTCCTTGTGACACTCTTTCGTAATCATTATATGCTCTTATTGTAATACCCTTTCCTTTGTCGATGGAATCTTCTAAAAAATTTAACTATTTAATGAACTTGAGGGAACAAATATTCAAGCTTACACCTCCATCCACCAAGACTCGCTTAACTTTAAAACTTTTCTTGACTAGGACCTCTAAGTGGAGTGCACGGCTATGAGATTGTTGAGTGGGAAATTCTTGGTCAGAGAATGTAAGGAGATTTTGGGTAATGATATTTCCGACCATAGCTTGGAATTGTTTTGCATCAAGATCTGCAGGGATAGTGGATGAATCCAATGCTTCCTCAAGGATTTTCTTGTGGGCAGATGAGATTTTCAACAACTCCATAATGGAGATTTGTGTTGGCATTCTTTTTAGCTGATCCAAGACATTGTAACCATTGGGAACAGATCTTGAATTGGATGTGAAAGTTCTGTTTGGTTGAGATGATCCTGCGATAGTAACTTTTTAGCCTCTTGTGGTGACTCCACAATCAGCTTGAGCTCCTTTGATAGTGATTACTATGAAGTATTCATCTAGGGAGGAAATGACGGTTCCATACACATGATTCACATTTGTGAGGGTTCCTTTTCCCTTATTGGTGTTATTTCTCCCTTTATTGTTATGGTTAAGCATCAAATTCATGTATATTTTAATATTTTGATTCCCTATTAGCTGTTCCACATTTATGATCCTTTGATCAATGAGATCTTGGACTATGTTCTTTAATCACATTCAGTTGTTCATGGTGTGCCCTTTGATTTTTTGGAAATTGTAGAGTTAATTTTCGTTGTACCAAGGTGGTTTAACATCTAGTTCTTGGTAGTTCTCGTAGGTGGGAATCTTGATGAGGTCCTCGTTTAGCAATTTCTTCATGATGACTTCAAGTGGTTCCCCGAGAGCGGTGTACTTTCGTTTAGTGAAGTTCTTGTTTTGCTAGGGACGTCCTCTTTGGTCATTGATGTTGTTAATTGCTTGGTTGTTGGGTTGTTGTGTTATTGTATTCATTTGATGATGGTTTTGGTTTTTTTGTTGAGGTGCGGGTGTGTTCTACCGAGGGGCATTGATGAAAACTTTGGCATCGATGACACCATCATTGGTAACATTTGTGTTTCTTTCCCATGTGTGAGGTTTGTCATTGTAGTTGGTGGGTGGGCGATTATTCTGTTGTTCAGGATATGAAGTTGATCCTCCCGGTTGTGTCATAGGGGCTTGTTAGATGCTGAGCACCTTGAAAATCAGTTGGTCGTAAGTGGTGATCCCTTGGACCTTGAGATGGAATGCCAAGAGGCCTTCAAGGTTGGATATGATGGTGCATACTTGTTGTTCCTCGAGCATGATCCATTTGCTCCGATTGGCCTTGGATCACCATCGTTGTAGGAATGAAGCGAATGATTCATTCTTACCTTGTTTCAGAACTGAGAGTTCCTCTAGAATAACATCCATGGTGATATTGCATGTATAGTTTTTAATGAATGCGTCTATGATTTATTGGAATGTCTTGATTCCTATGGGTAGGCAAGAGAACCATTCCAAAGTGTGGCCTACCAAACTCCTAGGAAATAGCCACATTAGATAGGTATCATCATACAATACTTTCATGCAATGAACCTGGAATTCCCTGATGTGATCTTCAGGGTTTCCCATCCCATGGTACTTGTAAAAATTGGGGATCTCAAATCCCTTTAGGAATGGTTTCATCACAAGGCTCCTATCAAATGGATAAGGAAACAAGTTACTAGATGTTCTTATGGTTCACCCTGATTGAAGATCAAGCACTTGTTCCGAGAGCAACCTGATTTGTGTTGTCACATCATTTTTTGGATTAGGAGGTGGGATGAAAGTGTTTTGAGGTGGTTCTCTTGTGGATGTGATGGGTGGATTGGTTGATTCTGCACATTCTTCTAAGCCATGTATGCTTGCACTTGCTGCTGTATAAATAATGCTTGTTGTTGGTCTTGTTGTTGCTACGCTAAGATTGCATGTTGTTGAGCCTATTGTTGTGCTTGTTGTTGCACCAACAATGCTTGTTGTTGGGCTGCTAATTGGACTGATTCTTACTACTCTTGGTATTGTTTTATTTCTTGTTGATATGCTTGTAGTTATGCTACTTGTTTTTGTGCAAGAAACTTTGCTTGTTCTTGTGCTTGTTGTGCTTGATATTGGGCATGCGCCTAAGCTTGAGCTTGAGCTTGAGCTTGTGCTTGTGTAGCTTAAGAAGCTTGTTGTTGTTGCAATAAGGCTTGTGCTTATGTAGCTTGCTGCACTTGTGTGATTTGGGTAGCTTGAGCATCTTGCACCGCTTGAGCGGCTTGTTGGGTAGCTAGTTGTGTGGCTTGTTGAGTAGCTATTTACGTGGATTTTTGATTTTGTACTTGTAGGAATGCCTTTTGATAAGTAGCTTGCTTAGCTACTTGCAATGCCATGCTATATTGGCTTGATATATTGGAGCTTGGTGGTGGTGGATTTGGAATGGTGCTTGTGATGGTGGTGAGAGGTGATGTTGTGTTGGTGTTTTGAGTGGTGAATGGTGTGATCGGTGTGGTTGGTCCTTGAAAGCCAATGCTTTGAGATGTTAGAGGGGTAGTTGATGATGTTGTGATTGCTTGTGTAGTTGTCATTTGTTGTTGTGATATCAATGACAAGTTTTGAGAGTTTGGTGTGATGTTTTGATTGATTTTTGGGATGTTGGTTTGATTTTGATTGATATTTGGTAAAGGTGGGATCCCCAAGCCAAGTAGTGGTGTGGATAATGTTGGTAATGGTGGAAGAGGTGAAAATGTGAGATGTGATCTCTTGATAAAATGATGTGGTGTCAAAAATTCCTCCAGGTCTGAACATGTCACCTTCTCCTTGCAAAGTTATGGGGAGAGAATTTTGGGGTGTTGCGCAGAAGGATGATGAATATGGATCATTAGGATAATGGAAAGTGAGGGGGGTATACTTATGAAATGGATTTTGGGGTATGTTTTGTTCCAAAATGGTGTTTGCATCCAAGTCTTGATTATTGACAAGGGGGTGTGTTTGAATGGAATTAATAAATGCACTTCCCTTGTTAACATTAGGTTGAGTTGGAGCAAAATATGTTATCATTTGCGGGATGTTTTGAGTGATGCTTTGGGATGGGGGTGTAGATGAGATGGGGAGTGTGGATGAAATTGGAGGTATGACCTCCAAAGATGGTTCCTCTATAGAGCTCACATCGAAATCAGAAGGTAATTTGGCCCCTTGTTTTGCTAGTTCGAGTATGTATAGTGAAGGATTAAGCCTCATCATGACATTGATGATCTTATGGTTCTCTAGATTTTGGATCATTTCGGTGATTTATTCATGTGATATCCCAAAGGTAAGATCTTATTATCTTTCCTCTTGTGGATTTTGTGATGATGAGAGAAATTTATTCAAAGGATTGTTTGATTCAATGGGATTCATTTCATAGTTTTTTTGGCTTAGGTCACTTGAAGCAGGTGTTTCTTTGTTGGCTTCCATGTTCTTCCTGTGTTGAGATCTAGTCTGCACCATAAAATAGGGATCAATTTTTAAGAATATGGGAGATGAATCTCTAATTCTTTGGATTGATATATCTTTAGTCACAAAAAGATAAAATTTTAGGATGATGCTAAGATCAAAGGATGATAATGATATGGATGTTTTGATGGATGATTGGAACTCTTTTGAGAAAATATTGAAGGGTATGTTTAAACTTTAGGACCTATTTAGGATTGATTTGTTTTGGATTTGGATTTTGGTGAATTCATGAACTCTAGAAGGTTGGATGTTGTCCTAGAGTTAAATAATTCACAAGATGCTAATTTTTCTAGGTGTGAGAAGAAGGATTCATCTAAACACACCTAACCAAACAAGATGATTTTGATAATGAACTCTTAAATCCCAAGATGTTGGATTTTATTAAGGGATGAATTTGTTCACAAGTTTTGATAATTTGATTCAATATGTGAAGAAGGATGCATCTACACACATTCAATCAAACAAAGTGATTTTGGATTTGATTTCAAATAATTTTCTTAAAGTTTAACATAAAGGATTTTTTCAATATTTCGAAGAGTTGATGATGAGATGATTTTGGTTTTGATGTTTAAAGATGGGTGAGGGTTTGATTTTGATCCTAGGATGTACCTAAAAAGATGCTTTGTTTACTAAACCTCGGTATTGAAGAACATATGATACTTCTAAGGACCTCTATAACTAAGAAGTGGTTCAAATTGAGCATACATTTCCAGATTGTTCAAAGGAATGAGTCTATAGAACCTTGTGAACTTTTTTCTTATTTTGATATGTTTCTTTTGATTTCACTTCCTATTGTATCTCTTGATGACATTTCGAGTGTGACTCCTAAATTTTAAACTTTGACTCAAAGAATTTTGTTTTTGGATTTTAAATTTCTTGGAAATCATGAGGTTTCAACACATGTGAGAGCCAATTTTTTTATCTTTGCTTAGTGACTTTGTTTTTACCACAAACACTTCTTTGATTAGGTTTCCAAACTAGATGTCCAATGTCTTAATTTCTTTGAATCCCACAAAGTATGTTACATGGAATTTTGATGAATTCAAGGCAAGGGTTACCTATTATTTATCTTTAGTAGGAAAATTGAGATGTAAGTTCAAGTGTTTAGAAACCTCTAAGGATAGAATCCCAAGGGCAAGCAATAACACATGAATTTGGTAAATTGTATTTTCCTCCTAAAGGGTTTGAAATTTTGATGATGTTAAGTGTTTTTTTCCAAATGTTTTCGAACAAGCAAAGCATTTTGTCACCAAGAATAAGCACAACCCTATGGATATGAAATACAATATCTGTTGAGTCCCCACTTGGACAAGTCCAGCTATGCTTATCTTTAGCGAATGGTTAGATGCTTGACCCCACTAGCTCCCCTCCACGACACTCACTTATACAGGGTAGCCAAGCATCAACACCCATGAAACTCCCATGGCATGCTTTCCATTTCTACTAAAAGATCGTAAAAGTGTGGGGCAGCTTCAGAACAACCATTCTTGCACCAACAAATAGATCAAGGATTTTGGCAATTCTCAAACATGGGTTTTAATTAGGACTTTATGTTCATAGAAGTTGACCCTGCATGGCGAGAAACCATTGTTTCCTTTCTCTTCAGAGTCAGCCACATGATATTGGTGTTTATTCCAATACCCACATTTATATCCTAGTTGGAAATACTCTCGGTTTCAGAGTGTTACCGGTTGAGTTGTTCCCTTGGGTGAGTACTTTTTCCCCAAGGCAAGCCCTCTAAGATAAACAATAGCGAGTAAATGTATTCATAGTTTAATCAACTTTCATTTAGAAACAAAGGGAGAACATATGCAATAGATTTACTCACACTCGCACAATTTGTTCAATTTTAAACCCAAAATGAAGTGTGGAGGTGACTACTTTATCTCAACCTAAGATCACAAAAAAGGCCTTTTGATTCTCAAGATCGTTGTAAAGCACGAGAGAAGTGCATGCGTCCTTTTTGATGATGTTAGCTTAAGTAGGAAATCACAAAAACAAAGGTGCACATGTTCATTTTAACCTTTCAAAGAAATTGTGAGTTCGTTTTAAAAGCACCAAAGTAAGTGTGACAATTTTCCTTGTTCAATTTTTAATCCCAAAAAAAACTTTAGTAAATTTGAGTCCTAATGTTCTTTTTAAGCCTTTTTGTAACAAGAATTCAAAAGTTCTTTTTAAAGCCCAAAGGAAATTAGTAAATCCTAAGCATAAAAAGATGATAAATTTTCCTTAAGAGGAATAATGAATCCTCCAAGAGTGTTAAACAAACACTAGAGTGTTTAAAAACACTTGTTTTTGTGAAATGACATCATCATGCTTCTCTTCCTTTTCGTCTTTGATCAATCCAACCTACAAGAAAAATTAGTTATATTCTACAAAATAGAGGTCAAAAAGATAGAAAATAGACAGAAGAACCTTAATTTGATTTCCCCAACAGTGCAATCCATGAAGGTGTCGCAGTTTGATTTCCCCAGCGGTACTATATAGCATCACTTTCCAGTCAATGTCGCTCTACAGCCAGACCGGTGAGCATGAATGTGTCATAGTTTTGTCTAGCAGTGCAGTTTGAGTTTTTGAAAGATTCCCACGGGTCAAACAGGTTCAACGACATAGTTTGGAATTCAAATTTATGGGTGAGAAGATTGAAGCGTCATAGTTTGAATTTTTAGAGGTTCCATATAGCGATGTTGGAGAACCAATGGTGCTTAATAGTGACGCTAAACCTGTAGACAAAGAAAAACATAGAATTTTGACAAAAAATGTGATTAGAATGTGAGATTGCCCTCCTTCTAGCACCAAAATGTCAAACCCCAATCCAAATACCTACAAAATACATCAAAAGAACACATTAGGAGATCATATGCAAGGAAGAACAAGGATTCCCCATGAAATCCATTAGCAAAGCTTAAAATAGGAAATAAAGCAAAAATGAGATGAAAGAACAAGAAAGCAAGCTAAATCCTATTGAAGACAATGCAAACTCTTGATCCCATGGGGGAATTGGTGCCAATTTGATGTGAAAATTGGCCCTTTCCCAGCTCCTATGATGCAAGCTTGATAAATGTTGATGAATGATCCACTTTGATGAAGAATAATGAGTGCTTCAAGACAAAAATCTGCATAACCTAGCTACAAATTCAAAAATATGGATGAGGATTGTTAAATATTTGAGCATAGTAAGTTTACTCAAATTGTGGATGATGAAATGAGGAGATTAGCCTCTTATTTATAGAATGAGAAGATGGAAGAATGTCCAAAATGGAGCAATGTGGGATTAAGAATTAGCCAATAGCAAAGTGCCACTTGTCAACTTGTGAGTGGATGGAGGATGTGCAAGTTTTGAAGAATGTGTCAACAAATGCATATATTTGAATTTTGAATTTGTTGAAATGACATGTAAGAGGGAAAGAAGGTGAATTGAATGTTGCTTGGCTCAAGGTAAAAGGAATTTGTAAGAGTAAATTCCTTGTTGGAAGGACAAAGTCCACTTGGATTTTGAATTCAAACTTGAGGAATATTCCTTAAAAGATGCCTTGTTGAAGAAAATAGAGATTTAATAAATCAAATAACTCTATTTTCATGTGCAAGTGGTAAAATATGGAGGATGGGACATGAGAAGAGATTAAATTAATCAAGGTTAATTAATTTAATGGAGGGATTAAATGATGTGACCTATTTGACTTAAATTTATGGATTTATTTAAATCAAATATGAGAAGAATGTGATAAAAGGATTAATTAAATAATGACTTTTGATTTATTTAATTAAAAGAGATGGTGTTAGATTAAACTAAATAAGGTTTTAATTTATTTAATTTAATAGATAGACTTTAGATATTTAATCAAATGAAATTAATTATTTAATTAAATAGGATAATTAGATCAAAATGGTTAATTTAATTATCAAGAAAAGATGACTTAATTAGATAACTGATTTATTTAATTATATTGATGAATTTTAATAAGATAAAGGCATTTTATTAAATGGTTAGACCGAAGGATGATTTAGGATGAAATGATGTTAGTGGTCAGGATCAGATGTCCAATGTCAATCAGTACATTTTACATATCTACAGAATCATTCATGATTCAAGATCCCTATCTATGAAAAATAATAAGTGCATATTTTTCAAGCGTTCCTTTAATTAGTTTGTATCATGCATTTATGTTCTCCATGACTTGTAAATGCATTAAGGCATTAGGGAATGATAAAAATTAAATTGAAATATCAAGGGTGTCATTTACATTTAATGTGGTGAACTTTAGCGTGATAGAAAATATAATCTAAATACTTTATTCATAGAAAAATATAAGGTTTTATGTCCATACATGAGTTCATCATAACTTTTGACTTATTAAAAAGAATAAATTACTTTTTTCAGTGATTTATAAGGACTTTAGGATAGTCATAAATTTATTAGAACTATCATAAATTTATTAGGGCAGCCATAACTTGACATTGTGATGGTTGTAGGTTCATTAGGATAGTAATAAATTTATTAGGATTATCATAAATTCATTAGGGTAGATTGTGAAAGTTATAGGTTCATTAGGAATTTCATAACTTCATTAGAATGGTCTAAGGTTCTTTAGGATAGTCAAAAATTCCTTTGGACTATCATAAATTAATTAGTGCAATCACATCTTGACATTATGATGGTTATAGTTTGATTAGGACTATTACAAATTCATTAGAATCCAGTCTAAGGTTCATTAGGGAAGCCATAAATTTTAGGACTATCGTAACTTCATTAGGAATGCCATTTTTTTATTAGGATAATCATAACTTTACATTTCTTGCATCATGGGGCCAAACTGATAATGCCAACACATCTAGATATGAAATTTTATGGTATACAAGGTCTTATTTAATACCCCACCTCACCCAAATGTTGTAGGCTGCATTGTGTTGACACTTCCTCTTAAGAGCCTTATGTTCCAAAAAGTGGCAAACTTTAGTAGACTATTTCTAAAAAATCTTGGCACCTCCAAAAATTTCATCTAAAGGTACAAGGTCATGTAGGTTCCATCCACAATAACCTTTCTCAATTTTTGAAATCTATAATCCACTTGCCCATGGTGACAATTTTTAAAATGTTGCAAAAAGTGTCAGATGTGTTTAGTAAAAACTTGTCAAGAGCCATACTTTTTGTTTTGTTCATTGTTGGTCCAAACCAATAGTTCTGACACATGCAAGTAGGTATGTTTATTATAGGAAAGGTTCCATTTTACACCCCAACATGCTTGATCATTCTAGACTACATTGTGTCAATTTTTTCTCTTAAGAGGCATAAGTGCCAAAAAGTGGAAAACTTTGGTGAACTATTTCTTAGAAATCATAGAACCTATAAACATTTTGGCTAAAGGTACAAGGTCATGTAGGTTCCCTCCATAATAACCTTTCATATTTTTTGAAATCTCCAATCCACTTGACCATAGTGACAATTTTTTAAATATTGCAAAAGTTTCATATGTGCTTAGTAAATACTTGTCAAGAGCCTAAAAGGAAGCTAAGGTAGCAAAACAACTTCCTACACTAATCTTGAGAGGAGGATAATGCAAAAAATTATAGATATTTACAACAATTATCGAAACTTAAACAAAAATAAACATAAATATCATGCGTACCACAAAAAAGTGATTTACAAGAGGAAAGTTCCCTTTTAGGAGAAAAAACCCACACTCTAAAAGCTGCCCAATATTTTATTTAAAAATCATGAAGATTACAATATACTTGCAGAACAAGGTTCTCTTAGGAGTATCACCAACTAGAGATCCAAAGGCAACACAACCACTATCAGAATCTTAGAATACATCATAATACACAACCATAATACAACACCCTCATAAAATAGGGTTTCCTTCTAGGGAAAGACAAGCCAAAAAAATATCTACCATCATATATGAGACCTAATGATGAATAGTCTAGATTTGAAATAATAAAATATACATAAAATGTGGCTTTTGGAGGTGCTACATCTAAACCCCCACTAGGGCCCATTGCCCTCAAACCCTAGAAGGGGGAACCCCCTACACTAACCTACACTTACCCATCAATAGTAAATATTATGTAATTACAAGGTCAAGATGCATTTTACCAACAAAGCCATACTTTTTTTTCTATTCATCATAGGGGAAAACTAACAATTCCAACACACTCAAGTGGGTGGGGTTATGCTATGAAAGGTCTCATTTTGCACCGCAACATGCCCGATCTTTCTAGACTACATTGTTTCATTGATGCTTTCTCTCAAGAACTCTAATTTATAGAATTGGAAAACTTTGAAGATCTATTTTTTGAAAAAAATGATGCCCAAAAACATTTCTTCTAAGGTTATAGGGTCACATAAAATCCCTCTACAATAAACTCTCTTATTTTTTCATATCTCTAATCCATTTGGCTGTGGTGATTATTTTTTTCACATTATAAAGTGTCAAATTTATTGAAGAGAATGTTACAAGGTAGCATAATTTTAGTGCCAACATGTCTAGTTGCATGGTTCTATGCCAATAAAGGTCCTATTTTGAACCCCCAACATGTCCTATTGTTCTAGACCACATTGTGTCAATGCTTTCTATTAAGAGACCTAAATGCCAAAAAGTGGTGAAATTTGACAAGCTATTTCTCCAAAATTGTGGCACTTAGAAATGTTTTGTATGAATCTATAGGGTCACAAAGGGTCCCACTACAATAAACTCTCTTTTTTTCTCATATCTCCATATTGTTTGGTAGTACAAACAATTTTCACACATTAAAAAAACATAAAATGCATTGAAGAGAAAGTTGTAAGGTAGCATAATTTTCATTATATTTAGCATGGGTCCAAACCGACAATAGCAACACATCTTATTTGTTTGTTTTATGCTAGGAAAGGTACTATTTTTCTTCCCAACATGCCTGATTGTTCTAGACTACATTGTGCCATCTCTTTCTCTTAAGATCCCTAAGTGCCAAAATTGGTGGAATTTGACAACCTCTTTCTCAAAAATTGTGGCACTTAAAAAATCTTGTCTAAATATAAATTTTCATGTAGGGTCCCTCTAAAATAACCTCTCTTATTTTTTCATATATCCAAGTTGTTTGGTCATTGCGATAAATTATCGCACATTGAAAAAAGTGTCAAATGCATTGAAGAGAAAGTTGCAAGGTAGAATATTTTTTGTTTTATTTGTCATGGAGAAAAATTGATAGTGCCAACACATCCAAGTGGGTGGTTTTATGCTAGACAAGGTCCTATTTAACACCAAAACATGCTTGATTGTTCTAGACTACATTGTGTTAATACTTTTTCTTAAGAGCCCTATATGCAAAAAACTAGAAAACTTTAACGAGATATTTCTCCAAAACCATGGAACATAGAAATATTTTGTCTAGAAATACATGTTCATGTAGGGTACATCTACAATAACCTCTCTCATTTTTCATATCTCTATTCCATTTGGTCATGGCAATAATTTTTCGCATGTTGAAAAAGTATCAAATGAATTGAAGAGAAATTTCAAGGTAGCATAATTTTTGTTTCATTCATCATGGGGAAAAATTGACAATGAAAACACATCTAGGTGGGTTATTTTACACTAGAAAATGTCCTATTTTTTGCTCCAACATTTCCAATCATTCCAGACTACATTGTCCCAACACTTTCTTTTAAGAGCCCTAAATATCAAAAAGTAGTGATCTATGACAAGTTGTTTCTCCATAAACATGACACTTAGAAACATTTTCTCTAAATATATAGGGTCATGTAAGGTCCCTCTGCAATAACATGTCTCAATTTTTCATATCTCCAATTCATTTGGCTATGGAATCAAGTTTTCACATGTTTAAAAAAGTGTTAAATACATTGAAGAGAAAGTTGCAAGGTAGCATAATATTCATTTTGTATGTAATGAGGAAAAAAAATAGTTTTAACTTATCTAAGTGGGTAGTTTTATACTAAGAAAGGTCCTATTTTTCAACCCAACATGCCAGATCATTCTAGACTACATTATGCAAATGATTTCTCTTAAGAGCCCTAAATACAAAAAACTAGAAAACTTTGACAAGTTGTTCCTATGAAAATGTAGCACTTAGAAATATTTTTTCTAAAGATACAAGGTCATGTAGGGTTCCTCTACAAAAAACTCTCTCATTTTTTCATATCTCCATGCCTTTTGGCTGTGGTGATAAGTTTTCACAAGTTGAAAAAAGTTTCAAATGTAGTGAAGAGAAAGTTGCAAGGAAGCATATTTTTTGTTCTATTTATTGTGGGGGAAATTTGATATTTCTAACACATACAAGTGGGTGGGATTATTCTAGGAAAGCTATTTCTTCACACCCCAACATGCCTGATTGTTCTAGAGTACATTGTGCCAACACTTTCTCTTTAGAGCCCTAAGTGGAAAAAAGTGGAAAGCTTTGATGAGCTATTTCTCTTAAACCATGGCACCTAGAAATTTTGTGTCTAAACCTATAGGGTCACATAGGGTACCTCTACAATAACCTCTCTTATTTTTTCATATCTCCAAGCCATTTCACCATGGTGAAAATGTTTCAGATGTTGCAAAAAGTGTAAGTTCTATTTAGTAAAAAATGTCAAGAGGACTTGTTTACATTCTTTATCTCATGGGGGTAAACTCACAATTCCAACACATTGGGTTGGCTAAAAAATAGGTCCATTTTATAGTTTTTTTATGGTGAAGGAAACATATCACAAGATACATTTGATTATCGAGGGCATGGGGATACATACAATGGTGGTATCCTTTGAAATCCTTCAATTGAACTCATGTTTAAAGATTCTTAGGCCCATATATATATTATGATAAATAGTATAGAAATTAAATTATAGAATGAAATAAAAAATTCACTATTTTCATCTACAACAAGGGCATGCTCACGTTCTAGAGTTGCAAAGCCCTATGGCAATGTGAAATTTACTAATCTACCCCATACCTCTTTCAAAGGCATCAAACTTGCTACTACTGCAACAATACCATGATGCATTGTCCTATGAATGTTAGGAGTGTCTACTTACATCATTTATACAATGAAACAACATTATTTAATTACCAAAACTTCGTGAGTGAAAGTTCTTTGCACTACTTGATATTGAATTTTCACATAAATATTTAAAGGGTTTAAACCATCCAACAATAATAAGGAACCAACTTAACCATTAACAATGTCTTTACATGGAATATAGATTCCATCCCAAGACATGTGCAAGCATGATAGTTCTCATAAAAAAAATTAATATCACTCATAATGGTTGTTGTAGACACTAAAAAATGTCTTGAATAATATCATACACTCTAATCAAGTATACTAACATCATTTCCTCTCAAACCCATCCTATTTTCACTTAATTAATTAAATTAGCCTAGCTATTTAATTAATTGTGTCATTTTCGTCTATTAACCTAATTCATCAAATCAAGTTAATTCACCCCTTTTCACACTAACATTTCATCTCATTAAATTAAATAAATCAAACTATTTAATTTAATTCCCTAGTCTTCTTATTTAATTAATAACCCTAAGTTATTTAATTAAATATCATTTCACCTTTTCCCCATTCACTAAATCATTCAATTTAATAAATATCATTTTAAATTCTTCTAAAATCCCCTAATTGTATGATTAACATTGTTTAATTAACAATTATCTAATTAATCTATTTTTCCTCCAAAAGGGGAATATTCCCATGGAATATTCCTTCCCCTTTTTGCACAATTAAACTTTCTTTTAATTTACAAAATATCCTTTTTCCTCACCCATGAGAATATTCCAAATAATATTCTCTCTTCTCCAATCATTTGAAAAAGGGAATATTCTCACTTGGCTTCTTGAGCAAGTTAAACTTGAAACCTCTTGAGCAAGTTAACCTTTGACCTCTTAAACATGTCAAAAGTGTGTTTGTTCAGAAGGAATAAGAACCTTTGATTAAATCTCATCTTGCATTCTCACCCTTTGATAAGAATATATGATCCATGCCTCCAATTTCTTCCATCCTTAACCATTGATTAGCTTTTATGATCTCAACCCTTCATTTATCATTTGATTTCCTATAAATAGGTCACTATTTGGATACAAATGGATCCATCATCCATCTTTCAAAAGAAAACTTATGCTAATGAAATCACTCATACACTCACATTTAGCACACATTTAGAATCTTTTAGTTCATTTTAATTGCATTTAGTTAGCTTCAAGCTTCCATTAATGGCTTCCATGGTTACATAATGCATTCATTTATCTTTTTTATTAATTAGGGTTTAAATCTTTTATTTTAGAATCCATCTAGACTAGCTTAACATTTTCATATATTAATCATTTTAGCATAGATCATGTTTAATTAGCTTGCATCATGCTAATTTATATTAAAATCATGTTTACATACACATCTCACAATCATTCCATCAGTTTTCTTCAATAAGACTAACTAGAACAAGCTCATTTATCCATGGGATTAGAAAAGGGTCATCTTTCCACATCAACATGACAACACTCCCACAACAGGATAAGTTTCGAATGGATTAGAGTAGACATTTTAACACTTTTGTAGTTTAGAATACTTAGTTTTGATAAATGTTTAGTTTACTCTTCATTTGAATGATTTTGTTGAGTTTTGGCATTAGTGGCTTAATTATGCTTTGATTCTTCTTGGATCAAGTGTAATTGGCCCATACTAATTAGTCAATCATAGTTGTTAATAGCATGACGTGACAAAAAAATCATCTCAAATCATTATATTATATATATAATATAAGGATTTGAGATGATGGTTTTGTCATGTTGTGCTATTAACAACCATTATAAGTGATATTCATTTTTTTTATGAGAACTACCGTGCTTGCACATGTCTTGGGATGGTTATATATATGGATGCACCTAATCTATCAACAAAACGCACCTATGTACATACAAAAATGCATAAAATCATACATAAAAACATACATAACATGATGGGACATGCACTTTTTTCTTCTTTTTGAAGGATGAAGGAATAATAATATCGTTATTTTTCTAATTTTAAATTTTTCCCCTTTCTCCTATGGTAGTTTTGTAGGGACAATAGCAATAATGATCTTGTGGGAGTAGATTTATAGTTATTTACTACACAGAGACTTGAATTATTCAAGCACATCTGTAGCCAGTAAAAGAAATCACCAACCCAAATCATTGCAAAAGAAGGAATAAAGGGCTACAACCAGTCATAGAAGATGATAACAACTTGCAAAGAATAAATCATCATTTAAAAAAGAGGTAACAGGTTTTTAAAAATTTGAATACAAGTTTTTTTCACATCTCTTCATGTAAGGTGAAACAATGTCATAGCCCCTATGCAAAATCTAGAAGGTGGAAAAGGAGCATCAAAATGGAAGTTTTGTTGTTTTGAATGACAACCTAGGAGCATTTCTACACGTAAAGAAGCTATCTAGTAGTGCCATCATGCCAAGAAGGGCATCCCCTTTGGTTGCCAGTTATGACCTTTCTAGCTCCTCGATTTGGGTTGGCTTGGAAGAATTCCATAGATGTTGGATCCAGGGTTATTAATGAAGATTATTGTGGGCCAGTTGTTATGATTCTCTTCAATCATTTTGATAATGACTTTCAGGTTAATGCTAGTCATCGAATTGCTCTGTTAATTATTGAGAATATTCTAACCCTAGAGGTTCTAGAGGTTGATGATTTGGATTTTACTTTCTAGGGTCAAGGTGGCTTTGGATCAACAGTTGTCTAAATGTGGGCTTCTCTTCTTCTCCAGGAGCATTTGAATGTATTGAATATTGTGAAAATGCATTTAAATTTTAAAGAAGAATGTAGAGAAACAAAGGGAATTAATTTTTGTGAACAGTATGGTATTTTTCTTTGTAAAAGGGAAATTGGAGTCATTACTTCGTATTGGACCAAATGGTGCACTTAAAATAGATAATTGAAGCTTGCTAAAAAAATGGACTGCAAGCATTTGAAACTACTAAAAGAGGAGGACATAGATCTAATAAAGTCCACAGTGATCATTAATTTTAATCATAGTTTTTGCATATGATTTTTGTGTAAGTTGTAGGTTAAAGGTCATCAGAACTATTATTGAATAAAACAAGGCATAGAGGTATAAATTTGTGCTAGTCAGTTAGTTGTTGTTCTTTGTTCCATGGTTTTGATTGTCCTTGTTGACAAAAAATCTTGTTAATAATGGTGATACAACTGACAATGGTGATAATACATTTGAAAATGGTGATACAGTAAAAAATGGTGATATAGTGCATATGGTTCTTGCGAAAAACTCCTTAATGCTTAGTGCAAAGGTTGTGACATTACGTGAGGTCAAAATGTTAAATTCTTAGGAAAAAATCTTGGGCATTAATATTTCCTAAGGCATTGGAAATAAAAAGATAAATATATTACATTTCGAGGTCATAAAGCCTAAAGGCATAAAGCATAAAAGTAATAAGAAAAAGACCCCCGAAGCTCATTTTGTAAAAGTTCATATTCTTTAGTGCCTAGTGCACAAGCATTCAGTTAGGGTTTAATTCTCAACTATGTGAGAAGGATTTGGCAACATTTGTTGATTGTGTCGATAAAATATGATGTGGAAATACCAGTTTTTCTTTACAGGTTGAAAGGATGCATTCACATAGTTGTTAACATGTTTTTTTGTTCCCTTAATACTTATTTTGCTTAAATTTTTGAAAAGAAGGTTTTGAGTTTGGTTTATCCCTGTGTAAATGAAATTGGTTTTTTCTTGCATATAGTATGGTCTTGTGTTGTATATAGTGTATAATGTGTGTCATTCTTGTGATTCAAGTGTAAAATGTTTTGAAGGGCAGTTTGTATGATGTGTCAATTTTATGGGAATGCTTTGTGGGTTTATGATAGTGTTCCTCTTAACCCTAGTTTGGGTATGGTAAGCAAATATTTTTTTACTCAGTTTCAAGCAAAGATGTATTAACCATTCAATTAATTGTTAATACAAGTTTCAGGTATGTAGTTGAAAGCAGCTTGTTGGTAGTTTAGAAACTATGCACATTATTTATGCTATGTTGAACATATTCACAGGGTTGTTGATTATAAAGATATACCGGCGGTTGTTGATTTTATACTCTGTTAAGAGTTATTTTTCAGTGATGTTGTATGTATGTTGAAGAAGTAATTTATTTTATGGATTGTATAGTAACAGGGTAACCCCCTGAAGTTATGTTTCTTCCTTCATTGGATATTGGTCCATAAGACCATGGAAAGTATGCTAGTGAGGAAGATGTTTGTATGCTAGTGAGGCAGATGTATGTATGCTAGTGATGCATTTGAAATCTATTAGTGAGATAGTATTGCTAGTGAGGCATTTGTAGCTAGTGAGGCTTTGCCAGTGAGGCATTTTATTTAATCTAGTGAGGCAATTCTAAGTGGTTTTTATACCCCATGAGGGTTTTCCACTCCTGAAATCTATTGTGTCATGGTTTCTATTATTGTGTTATTTACTTTTCATTCATTTTTAAGCATTTTGTATTGATTACTGTTTGGTATTTAGATTATTACATTGATAAAGCATGCCAAACTGATTAAGTGATATTAGCATCATTATTTTGGTTTATAAATTTGTTGAAAGAAAGTAAATTAAAGTTTTGAAATCTAAAACACTGATTCACCCCCACTCTCAATGTTTTCTATAATCCAACAAGTGGTATCAGAGCCAAACCCTTGCATAAGTCAAACCAACTTAAGGGGTTCTTGGTAAGTGGAGTACTATGGGTAAGAATAATAGAAATAATGCCTCACATAGAGAAACTAAAGATGTTGATCAAAAGATTGTAAAACAAACCCCAGTCAAGTCTTGTAATAAGTTGTTGCATGAGCCTCTTCTGAATGTTGATATAAAGTGTGACAAAAAGAATGGTCTTGTAGTTGAGAGTTTTGGTAAAAAGGAAGACTTCATTCTAAGTGAAGAAAGAGAACTCTTTGTGGATGAATATTACTATGAATAGGACTATGATGAACAATATTGTGAGGTTGATAGAGAAGGTGAGCTTTTTTGTGCTCTTGATATAATCAAGCATCTTAGAAATGAAAATAGGAGATTAGAAGATCAACTTCAATAGGAAAAAAACTTCAAGGAAAAGGTACTTTCAAATTTTACAAAATTTTCTTTAGAATATGAAGAAGCAAGAAATCAGGTTGTTAACTTAAAGAGTCAAGTTAATAAATCTAACAAACTGATTATAAGTCTAAAAATTGAAATAGAAGAAACTAAAAGAGTTGTTGAATTTACCAAATCTGATCTAGAAGTCAAATCTCATGATTGTCTAAGATTCAAATTAGACATAGTTTCTTTGAAAATAGAATGGAAAAGGTGTCTATTGATGGTGTTTTGTACACAACAACAACTCAGATAGAATATGGAAATCCTATCTCTCTTGAAAGGTGAATCTCAATCAACAAGCCTCAAGAGATAACCCCAAGGTCTCTAATGTCAGGTCTTGACAATGCATAAACAACTCAATGATAATGTGAAAATGTTGGTAATCACAAGGGGCCTTACAAATGAACAATGTTAGAAGTTTACCATCATTAGATGTAACAATATGGCAATGCTTTCAATCCTAAAACTAACCCGGATTCAAAGAAATAGAAAAAGAGAAAGGGTTCAAAGAGATTCTAAACTAACTCCTAAGATCAATCACAACAATGATGAATGTTGCAAATGGATAGATCCCCAATAAACCAATCTCTGCTTGATCAAGGACAAGCCTACAACTTCATAGAAATGGTGCAATCTTCTAAGAAAATTGAAGATATTTAGACTATGAATATTCATTCACATACCCACTAACTGGCGCAATGTAAACAACCATCCACAGTTGAATTTAGCACAAAATAAAGCCTAGACTGACTTTACACAACTTACAATCAACAAATTGCTAAAAGTATGGACCGAAGATCAATCAACATCATTAACATTTCACCATTATCATGAAAGAACTGAAAACTAACATCTAACATATGAGAATCAAGAACAAAAAACCACAAATTGTCAAAGTGTAACACAAAGCTTTCCAAATCAACAATCCAATTGCATTAACTTCTCTAGCATTACATAACAATTTCTAGTCTCTCTTCTCTGCTACAACTACTATCTTGCAAAATCTAACTCCTAACTTAGCCAATTTTGGCTTTCTACAGCTTCTAAAAAACTATTCTAACCTAGTCTAACCCTTACAAATGAGAAGGCACTAGCCTTATATAGAAAATTACATTTTGAACCAATGGCCAAGATTTAATTCATCAATGGCTGCAATTGCACCTCTAGAAGCATCAAGCTATTACATTTAATTTGGGAGCTCATAGTACATCATCATCCAATCAAATTGCATTTAGTTACAATATGGCCCAATGACATCAATTTTGAGAAAATCCTCATTGGAGAATAAATGCAGCTTCACATGTCTCCTTGTTAAAGGAACCTCTCCAATTGATATACAGCTGGTGGTATGGATTTTTATGCAAGTTGTACATTTAATATTTGAGTTGAACTCTTCCAAATTTCCCTCTTGGCACGAATCCACATGCAAGTCCCCCTTTTGATTTGTTTAATCCTGAAAAAAATAGATATTATCATTAGTAGCTCACATGTTGAAAAAAAACCCCATCCATAAAATATCCAAATTAAACTTGAAAAAAAAAATTAGCCATTTAAGAAAACTTTCCATTTTCGGAAACTTTCTCTTTTTGGAAATTTTCTATTTTTCGAAATTTTATTTTGAAATTTTTCCATTTCAAGAATTTTTCATTTTCGTGAACATTTTAAAATTTCAAGGAAAAGATTTCCATTTTTGGAAATTTTCCATTTCAAAAAGCATTTCGAAAATTTTCCATTTTGGGAAAAAATTCATTTTTGAAAATTTGATTTTGGAAAATTTCAAGATTTTGAGGGGATCTTGGAAATTTCCCAAAATGGAAAATTTTGGGATTTTGAGGGTCTTGGAAATTTCCAAAAATGGAAATTTTAGGATTTCCACCCCTTCGCGGAAATCGAGCTAGGGAGGAAATTCAAGGATTTCCATCAGGGAGGAAAATTAGCGATGATTTCTTAACTTTCGTGTTTACATGCATTCTCGGGCAAAGGATAGGGCGATGGAAATTTTAGAGATTTCCTAGGGTGAGGGAATTCCACGGGATGCTAAAATATCCGAAATGCAACAATTATGGAAATTCAAGAGGTTGACAGAAATTGGGGATTTCTGCATAGGGATGGAAATCCCGAATTCCAAACAAGGTCAAAATCCCCTAAACTACATAACTTTTTTTCTAGAAGGAATTTTCAAAAAGTTCAAAAAGAAACCTTGCCTAATTTTTCATCCTCCATCCATGGGTGCAAAAAACATTTACATATAACATTGAAAATTCACTTCAAAATCCCATTATTACCAAGATAGGTGAATTTTCCCTAGAGCCTCAAAATATTATCCTCGTTAAACCAAGTCTGGACTTAATCCCAAAATAACCTCCCAAGAAGAGCAAAATTGAAAATTTGACCAAGCCAAGATGCTGAGATGCAAAAGAAAGAAGAGGGTCCCCACCTTCGATGGGGCGTGTGTGAAAAAATTGTACAACAAATGGCGAATCCTGTTGGGAAAATGCTCCAAAGAATTTTGATGACGAACATGAATCATGAACCCAGAATCTTCGGTTTCGATCTCCCTACTAGGAAAACAAATCAAAATGAAAAATTAAAGAATCAGAACCAAAGGTAGATTGAACCTTCCATAAATTGAAAATCCAAGTGTGTGCAAGTGAGTTCATTTCCCTCGAGCTACTACAGAAACCAAGCTCAATCAAGTTAGGCTACATAAAGATTCTAACTCCAAAAGCAACCTGGATAGAGCATCGCTGCCAGTCAGGCATCCATAGCCCTAATAGAGATATTTAGATACTCCTAATAAGCTGAATTCATTCTTTTGATTTTTTCAATATTTTTTTTTTCTTTTTTTTTCTGATATTATTTTCTTTTCATTCATTCCTCATTTCAACTTGTGAACAATGAAGTTCACACTCAGGGTTGAGAATCACAGTGGCACTAAAGTAGAAATAGGATTTTTCACCTAACAAGACCTCACAAGGACCCTAACAGCAACCTCAGGATTCTTAAGATGTATGAAAGATATAAGATTTTAGAATACTTCAGGTTCAAATCAAACCAATGACCCATCCTCTTTAAACCAAACATTCAAACCGCTTGACACTAACAAAAGATCTCAACAATCCATTCAAGACACATGATTAAAGTCCATCAATAAAATACTCAGAATAGTCCCAGATAATAAAATGGTTGTGCAAAAAAGACACCTCCCCAACTAGAAAACAAAGAAACCCAAGCCAGAGAAGCAAAGAAACAACCAAAGGAAACCTAAACTAACCAAAGAAGACAATGAAAGTGAAGGAAGACCTAATACTAAAGCAAACCAACCCAAAGAAAACAAAAGCAGATTAATGAGGACCTACAGAAGTAGAGCAAGCTGCATTTATTCAAAATCAGCATTATGTACAAAGAGACTCAAAATGGCTCATGATCAGACAAGGCAAACTAAGTCCCACCCCCATATGGTTAATCAATGCACGAACAAGCAATAATGTAATGGTAACAGTCCTCAAGAATGCAAATTTGTCTTTATACTTAGCAAAATAAATCTTCATGTTGTAGCATTCAAACTCAACCTCATAATCATGAATAATGAATAACTGAGGTAACTCATTAGGACCATGATTAACCCATATGCAAGTTGTCTTCCCCAAACTCCCATAATCAAATTGATAAACTTCAGAATTCATAGTAAGGAAAGAAACAACCTGGTGTGTTGCTTGTTGAGCCTAAATTCTATGCTCATCATTCCCCAATCATGAAGGGTTGATGCCCATGTCGTTAGGAGGTCTCAAATGATGATGCATTATCCCTCTTGCATTTGAAACATGCAAAATAGAATTAGAGTCTTTAATGAGTAATTCAGGGTAAAAATCAAATTGAATAGATTCAAAACTGTAAACATGGAACTTTTCACCTATTTGCATGTCTTTGTGAAGAGTCAATGAAGAAAATGCAGAACCTTTGTCATGGATAGTCACTGCCCCAACATGATGCTCATCAAGATAGTCTTTGAGAAAATTTTCACTTACAACAATGTGGTCAAGTCCATCAATTATGACTACATCATCACTGTTTTCAGCATCATTTGGATTCTCCTACACATCAGCATGAACCACATTAGCTACCTCATCATTGATGCATAAAGTTTGTAAATTTTCAGTGCTTAATTCATCAACAGATAGAGAAAAAATAGAATTTGATAAATGAGAGAACTCCCTGAATTCTACATTTGTTGGCATTGGTTCAAATTCTTGATCACAATTATCAGGAATGTTGATTCCTCCATTAAGTGCTCCCTCATGTTCTTCAAGACATCCATCAACAACTTGTTGACATTCTTCTATCAGAGACTTGTTTGATGCATCTTTCTATGTGTCCCTTGTATGTTGTAGCAGTTGCACTTGTTCTTCCACCTCTTTTATGGTTGCCTGGCACTGGAAGCATGTGAATTTTGAATGTTCTTCCTCATGTATCCTGCACCAAGCTAGTAACAACAAGTCCTCTAGGTAGACTCTGTAACTCAAGCTTGACCAATCTTTTAAAATTCTGGCAACAAACTCTTCATATCCAGTTTGTATTGGATTCTTATTCTGAATGGGAGGAACTTGCATGGTAACTCCTTCCTCTTGTAGCTCATCCTCCATTGTACTTTCAAGAATCTGACTAACCTCTATAAGAACATCCTCCTTGATATTTATAGGTAGCTCTTCACTTAAATGTTCATTTATTAACTCTAATTCCTCATATTTGTCTCCCTTACACTCAACCCCTTCTTGAGCCACCTCAACATCAGCTGCAACATCATTTCTAGATTCAAAATTTGTTGGATTTTCTATAGTGCATTCCTTATCTTACTTTTCTTTCCACTCCAAGTATCTTCCAACTTTAATGATGACATCCACACATGAGTGGAAACTAGAAAATTTGGTCATAAAGCAAGAAATATTTGGTTTTCAAGAGAATATGATTTTGTTCCTCTTGTTAGTTATAAGGTTACATGCTCTAAATGTCAAAATTTTAGACACAAAGCACAATGCTATAGAAGTAATTTGATGAAACCAGTTAATCATCACAAGACTAAAGGAGTTATAAAAGTTTGGATAAGAAAACAAGAGAAAGAGCAGGAAGATCCTCAACTTATGCATACTGGGTTAGCATGAGGTAAGGGGGAGTAGGTTAGTTTTTTATTCTTCAGCCCCTAGAGAAGACAAGGAAATTATAAGTAATATTATGCATAGTGCAGTGATAGTAATTGTAGTGCTATTAAAGACAATGTTAGTGTAGTTGCTTTGGTTGTTTCTAGAAGTTGATTCTTGTTTCTTTGGTTCATGATGATATTCATGAGATATTGTTTCACATATGTCAAGATGTTCATCCTTGTTGTGTTGGTGTACTAGTAATTTTCCATAATAATTTGGGAATCAAAGAGTGTTCATCAATTGATTATGATATCAAAAGTTGATAGTTAAAAGATAAAGGAAGATATGTGAAGTGGTTGCTAGGTGAGTCTAGAAGTAGTAAGAATGCTTGATGAGACTATTACAACCATTTCAAAGAAGATAAACCCTTGTTAAATCATAAGTGGAAGCCCTTTGTGCTCTATTGAAATAGTTCAAAGGATAGTTCATGAGGAGGCACTATACAAGACAGTCACTATGTGACAATGGGGATCAAGCTAGACGTCTATAAGTGACAAAATCAAGCAATGAATAATAGTTCATGAAAATAGAGGCATCTAACAATCTCCTTCAAGGTAATTGTAAAGGGCAGTCACCAAAAAGTATCATACAAGGTAGCCACAAAGGCACTATCATGGCAATGGTGATTGCGAAGGAAGGTATAGTCTGGAATAAATGTGTTATAAGGAGTTTCTATGGAGTTTGAGATGATAAACTGCATTAAATGTTGTTCTATGATCTCAAAGGGGTCAAAGTGGATAGTCAAGTGGATAGTATAAAAAGAAGCTATGTTTTGATTACACAAGAGAGTCATCATATATGATAGTCTTATTAATTATGAGAAAGATGATCTATTCTATTTGTTTGTGGACTTATTTTCATTTACCTTTCTGATAAGGTGATGTGCTTGTCATAAACATAGTTGGTGATATTGAGTTGTACTCAATTGTAGTAGTATGTGTCATGCATTTCAAATGATTACAATGCTAATAAAAGAATAATGTTGATAGTAAATATTCTTGATTGGATAGTGACAACACTTTGTTTTGGCAGTGCACATGTTGGTGAAATAGTGAATAGTGAATTTGTGTGATACCAATAATGGATACAGTGGAATCAATGTTTTTTTGTTTTGTGATTTATTCTCATGAAAATACTAGAAAGTTGTCTTGTAATAGTCAAGAATATGAAACCCATTATTATCATTAGCATTATGAAATTTGTATGAGAGTGTATACACTGCAATAACACTTAGATATGTATGACAATATCATTTTTAGTAGTATATAGTGACAACATATAGTAAGAGATTGAGATGCAACATCTATTAACAACGAGAGTAATCTATAAGGTTTATGAAGATTATTGTGAGTTTTGTAGTACTCTGTGATGATGCAATTATATATTTTGACCTTTGACAGTTAGCATGATTAATGATTTACATATATTTGAGGATGGCTAGTATGATACAATGTTTTGTCATTGATACCTTTGATCACATAGTTCTTATGACTATGCTCAAATAGTGCCTTTGTATTTGTGATTGACTCTTTCATGTGCTATTTTAGTTTTTGAATTTGCAATGCAATCTTTGAGAATATAGTAGCAGGGCAGTGTAGTGGAACAATGTGTTAGCAGGTATACCAAAATGATGAAACCGTGTTTAATTTTAATGTCTTTTATTTTAAAATATATTCATGAATCAATCTATTGACAATGGTTTTGTAGTGCTACATTCAAATTCAGTGTATTTAGGCTACTTAAACAGAGGGAGCTTTCTGGTGATATCATGGATCTTCTAGTGCTGATGACATTTTGTCATGCTGACATCATTGTGATAATAGTTCTTTGTCACTTTACATGACAGTGGTTCTAGTGTTTTTTATATGGTATATGTGATCTTTAATACTTGGTACAAGTAAGTACAGGTGACATCTTGTCAGTACAGTGTTTATATGATGTTGGTTTATTAATTTCATTGATATGAATGTTGGTCTGGCATTTCATTGGGCAATAACAACAATTACATGTTAATGACAGTTGTATTGTTCCTTTTTCATTTCCAGTTTTTATGTTATTGTTATGGCTCCTTGTTATAGTGATAATATGATTGTATTACCTATGTATTATTGATATTGACAGTGTGTTGCAAAGTGTAGAAATTTTTGGTAATAGTTATGCAATGAATATTTCTTTGCCAGACTCTATTAAGTGCATGTTGCAGTGATATCTTGATGCTATAGATTTTATGTTGATAGTGATTAAGGGTTTCGATAGTGATTTCAGTTGTTTCCCTTGTGCATTCAGATAGGGGGAGCTCTCCAGTTTTATCCTTTATCCATGGAATTTGATTTTTTAGATATTGTGGTTGATTTCTTTGGCATGTTGTTAGAATGCTCTACTTCTCTTGATAGTTGAATCATACTAAATGTAGACAAATGTCTACTGCACTTTTATTTTCTTGATATTCTTGCTTAGTCTAATGAATAGTTTGCTCAATCTAATGCCTGAAGAGGTAGATTGTTTTGATGAGATGATTGTTGAAAAGGGTAAATAAGGTGCCATGTTTAGTTAGTTTTGGTTTTCAAGTCTTGGTGATTGTATTTAATCTTAATAAGCTACAATATATGGTTGACTCAATGCATTAATGGTATGCATTTTTTCTGGAGCTTTTATTGTGGAAGACTCTTGTTGTAGGGATATTGAAAAAACTAGTAAATAGTTTCTTCTTGTCTCTTGCTTCATACACATTGTGAGGAATAAAAAGTCTTAAATATTTGAAGGGCTAACTTGAAATAGAAATTACAGCCATCAAACTCTATGCAAATCTTTGGCAATTAAGAACAATGATAGACTTGTTTGCAAAAGGGCAGACTCTGGGGGTTTTCATGACAGTGAAATTTTTTGGTAACTATTCTCTCTCTTGTAGCACAATAGGAGAATGATTTGAAAAGGATAGTTCCTTTGGGAAGTGTTTGCATTTAGTGACAATGTTATGGTGCTTCAACAACGCCTTGAGTTTGTGAATTTTATTTGAGAATCTACTGACAGTACCCTTGTTTTTCTTGAGATGGTACCTTTATTATGAATCTTGTATGTTATTAGTGCTTTCATAATGATAATGCACTCTATTTGATTCAAATGAATGCTAAGACAAAAAGTTTGCAAAATTATTAGGGTGTAGTGCTATGCATGAATAAGGTTTGTTGGAACTATTCTAGACTTGATAGTCTATTTTGTTAGTATAGGATAGTGTATATGCATAGTGATATTAATTTTTGACAATTGACAATGTGTTATAGTATGAATGTGTGACAGTGCGTGATCTACATGGTTTCTATTTGTATGTTGATAATGGGTACCTGATTTGTGCTATTTCCTATCAGATTCAGATGGCATTGTGTTTTGCTTATCATATGATTTTATCATCTCATAGTATTCATGTTCAGATTATACATGATTCTTTTCTTTGAGTGTGTTCAAGATATTTTTTCAAGAGGAGCAATGATGGACACTCCCCTTATAATCTAAAACTCACAAAACAACAGATAATGGCACAAATAAAATGCAAGAAGGAAAGAAAATATTTTCTATTATCACTGAAATGAAGATGAAATTACAACATTATATTTTCCATCACATGGGCTTTCTGATTACATAAATCTACAAATATGCAAATCAAACCCACCATCTACTCTTCTCTAGCCTCCCTTTTGTAGTCCCTCTTTATATCCTTTATTTGGAAGGTGTAACCGCTCTATAATCTTTTGGAAAGTATAACTTCCTCAAGAAGATATTTTGAAATTTTATTAATTTTGGTATTACAACTTCGTGGGGTCATAACTTTTGATTTGACCATTTGACTGTCAGATTTTCTATTATAATACCTTTTTGGAAAGCTCTCGAGAATTCTTCTACCAGAAAGTAAAGACTAAAGGTCATCCACTTTAATTTTACACAAATTTTTAGGCCCATCCAGAGCCTCTAAGTGCCTCAAAATTGACCCCAAGCATTTTACTAGGATTTTCAAAAATTAAAATTTTAATCTCTCAAATGACAAATGGTATTGAAGTGATTTCTTCGCCATTGGCTTCAATTTACCATTTTAGAGGTCTATGTAATATTTTTGTGTCCAACTATGCATAAATGCAAACTTACTAAAATAGTAACCCTACCAAATTTAGCCCTTATTGAAAAGAAACAACATTTTTTTGGGTGATGCAAGATTGCTCTTACACCCTGGATGCTCCTGCATTAGACACTCAAGGTAATTTGAAAGTGGCCCTGTCACTTCTTAGGAGTTAGAGGGAAACCAAGATGGTTAACCTCAGACTCAGATAACCATGATGAATCTTTAATAGGCCATCCTCTCCATTTCACCAAGTACTCTGCATATTGCTTGTTTCTTGTGCTTCTTCCCACATGGCTATCCAAAATGTCTTCTATCTCCTCCTTTTATGAAGTAGGTGTTGGAATGTTCCATTGTGCCTCTATTATTTCTTCATCAATTCCTCCCTCATGATATTCTGTTAAATCTCAGATGTTAAACACAAGTGAAATATGAATTCCATTAGGAAACTCTACCTCATACGCATTTTTTGAATCATGCTTCTTCAGGATCCTGCATGGTCCAAACTTCTTCATCTTCAACTTGTTGCATCTACCAACTAGAAACCTTTCCTTTCACAAATGAACCATGATTTCATCTCCTACCTGGAACTCCTTATACCTCCTTTTCTAATATGCCTTAGCCTTATATTGAGAGTTCATCTTATTGATATGCTTCTTCACCTCATCATGCAAATTCTTCAAGTGCACATCAAAATCTTCAGCCTAAACACTAATCTTCTCTCCTTTATCCATATTTCTCAATTTAGAATCATTCCTCAGACTACTTCCATATACAATTTGAAATGGTGATTTACCAGTGCTCTTGTTAATAGAATTGTTATAAGAAAATTCTACATGTGGTAAAATCAAATCACATCCATTTGGTTTATCTCCTACTAAGCATCTTAGTAGGTTACCCAAACTCCTATTGATCACTTCCATTTTTCCATCAATTTGTGGATGGTGAGCATAACTGAACTTCAAATCTATCTTCAACTTTTTCCATAATGTTCTCTAGAAATAACCAACAAATTTGGTATCTTTGTCTGAAACTATACTCTTTGGTAGACCATATAGTGTCACCACCTCTCTGAAAATAAAATTTGCAATATGAACATCACTGGTCTTATGACATGAAATGAAATGTGCCATCTTTGAAAACCTATCAACCACCACAAATATGGAAGCACACCCTCTCTGTGTCCTCAGAAATCCAAGGAAAAAATCCATACTAATGTCCTCCCATGTCCTCTCAAGTATAGGTAATGGCTAATACAATCCAGTATTCTGACTTGTTCCTTTCACCATCTGACATACTCTGCAACTTTGTAAAAACTTCTTCACATCCTATTGTAACTGTGGCTAGTAATAATTCTCACTAACAAGAGTAATGGTATTGGGCATGTGCAGGATCATGGTATGCCAAACAGGCCCTTAAGTGGCAAAAAATTCAGAAAAATCAGTGTTAGGAAACTTGACGTAAATATTTGAATAAGTTATCTATATTATTTCAAAAATATGTAAGAATAGAATTTGTATAAAATTGAATGTAGTTTCTAAAATACTAGGTTTATTTAAAATAAATAAAATCTATTTGGTGAAAATTTGAAATTTCAATGCAATAGTACTTAAATTTGTGGAAAAATAAAGTAGGTCCGTCTCTACCTCAACCATAATAAAATGATAATATTTTTGTAAGATTTTATATATAAGTAGAGGACTCATGTCCCGATGTGATGCATATTTTTTGTAATTTTTTCCAAGTAAATAATTAATTATGAATTTTTATTACAAATTTTAGAAAATATAAAACTCATCATCTCGACCACCTTAACTTGGTCAAAAAATTCATGAAATTTAACTTTATTTTTTAATCCTATAGTATAAAGCATAGAATGTGACATGTTTTGGATTCAAAACTATGATACCGCTTGAAAGTTATAGATGTTTTTCAATCAGCCTATCGATCAGGACTTTAGTCGTAATTCTAATAGAAAATGAATAATAATTATTTATTAAATTCAAATTAAATCATAATTTATATTTTTGGAAAGCTGAGAATCTCCTCTAAAAACCCTTTTCGTTTCATTAATTTTGGGTGAAAAAAAAGTCGTCAGCCACATACCCTACAAATATTGCCACTTTTTGGCATACCATGATCCTGCACATACCCTATTGTTTCAATCGAAATGCCCAGCCAATCCTCCATTATGCTTCTCCTTGATTAGATTATCTCTCATAGAACTCTTTGGAATCAACAATTGGCTTCCTCTAAACAACATCCCATCTTGGATTAAGAAATCCAACCATCTTTTCCTATCCAATGTAACAAGTTCCAAACAATTCTTCCAAGCTTCTACAAAGTCTGGATCTTGTGGATACAAACTCTTGAGTTCATTGAACCCAACAACCTCTATATTCATCTCTATCAACAAATTTTTCCTTCTACTTAAGGCGTCTGCAACTCTATTTGACCTCCCACTCCTATGCTTCAAAACAAAAGTATAACTATGCAAAAACTCAACCCATTTTAAGTGCCTTTGATTTAACTTTCCTTGACTATTGAGATACTGCAAAGCTTGATGATCAGTATATAAAACAAATTCTTTTGGAAACAAATAGTGTCTCCATTTATTCAAAGTCTAAACTATAGCATAGAACTCCTAATCATAGACAAAATATTTCTTCTTAGCATCATTCAACTTCTCACTAAAATAGGCAACAGGCTTACCTTCTGGATGCAAAACAACTCCTATGACAATGCCACTAGCATCACAATCTACCTAAAAGACCTTATTGAAATCTGGAAGTGCCAAAACATGTTGCTCTGTAACTTTCTTCTTCAACATATCAAAACTTTTGGCTTCACTTGTAGTCCACTTAAACTCTTTTCTATCTCCTCTCATTGCTTTAGTTAGAGGTGCACAAATACTACTAAAATTCTTAATAATTTTTTTGTAAAAACTTTCTAGACCATGAAATGATCTTACCTATGTAACACTCCTTAGGGTAGGCCATTCAATGATAGCTCTCACCTTCTCTAAATCCATTTTAAGACCCTCTACTAAGACAACAAATCCCAGATACACCAATTATCTCTTCACAAAGCTACACTTCTTCAAATTAATCAACTTTTCCTCCCTTAGCTTCTCAAAAACCTTTTTGATATGCATCAAATTCTCCTCCAATGTCTTGCTAAAACTAAAATGTCATCCAAATAAACAATGACAAATTTACCCAAAAACTCTTTCAGTACCTCATTCATGAGCCACATGAAAGTTCTCAGTGCATTGGTTAGCCCAAAGGGCATGAATAACAACTCATACAAGATCTCTTTGGTCTTGAATGTTGTATTCAATTCATCTCCTTCTCTAATCTGAATATAGTGATAACCACTCTTCAAATCTATCTTCGTGAAGTACTCAACTCCACTCAAACAATCCATGATTTCATCCATTCTTGGAAAGGGAAATCTATACTTGATGGTTATCTTATTGATGGCTCTGGAATCTATACACATCCTCCATTCCCCATCCTTCTTTGGTGCTAGTATTATAGGTACTGCACATCGACTCAAACTCTCTATGATCAATCCCTTCCACAACAACTCTTGTACTTGTTTTTTCAACTCTTCACTCTCTGCTAGAGTCATACTATGAGTTGCCTTATTTGGAAAATTGGCTCTAGGAATCAGGTCCATCTAATGGCTAATATTTCTTACTAGGGGTAAAATTTCAAGTACATTATTAGAAATAATATCTTGAAACTCATTCAACAAATCTGAAACCTCTATAGGTACCTCATTAGTATCTTATTTATCAACTCTAGGGATCAATGCAAAACACATGTACTCATGCCTCATACCTTCTAGGAACTTTCTTCCATCTACCAAACAAATTATTGCATTACTGCATACCTTTTCCTCTGCCTCTTTCAAGGGCTTCAACTTATGATGAACTCCATCCTTTGTCAAAGAATAGGTGTCATCATGTCCATCATGTAATGCTCTCTGATCAAACTACCATGGTCTTCCTAACAACATATGACAAACATCCATAGGCATAATATCACACAATACCTCATCATGGTAATTTCTAATCTTGAACTTTACCAGACATTATTCATTTACCAAAGCTTTATTGTCCTTCTACAACCAAGCAATCCGGTATGGATTTGGATGTCTGCTTCCCTCCAAATGCAACTTACTAACCATCTCTTCTGAAACAAGATTACTAGTACTACCTCCATAAATAATAACATTGCAAAATTTACCCTCACACTTACATCTAGTGTGAAAAAAATTCTTCCTTTGGGTTGGCTCTTTCCCCTCATTCAACAAGGCTCTTCTACTAGCAAGAACCTCTCCTCTTTTTGCATCCTCAGAATGTGAAGACTCATCATCTTCGTCTACATGTGCAACTCGTGCATTACCCTCAGGTCTACTGTTTTTCCTTCCTTGATGTTGAGGACACTCATGTGCCCTATTCCCTTCTTCTCCACATTTGAAAGAAGTTCCATGAAAGCCTCCTCTCCTTGGTCCTCGCCCAAATCTTCCTCTTCCTCTTTGGTCTCCATTATTTTCATCATGAGGACGAAAGGTGTTATATCCTTTTTGGTTTTGGCTGCTACTAGATCCTTCACCCTTCTTTTGGTCTTCATTTTGACCTCCATATGATCGTCCACTAGTCCTTCCACCACAACGTCCACCTCTTTGCTTACTTTCAAACCCCCTATTCAACTTCTCTTCTACCTTCAAATCAAACTTATATGCATCTTCAATGGTAGACATTCTTACCAGACTCAACTCTTCTTGAATTCTTGGCTTCAACCCATTTATGTAGCAGGAACCTTTCTCCTTGTTGGCCTCAGAATGACCTGTTCTGATCAGGACTTGGTAGAATTCTTCTATGTACTCCTTAACAGATTTTCCTGCTTGTTTCAACCCTTGCATCTTCTTCAACAAATCCAACTCATAGTCCATAAGAATGATTGTATTTTCAAACTTTCCACCATCTAATCCCATCTTGTTATTTTCTCTTTTCCTCTTCTATTTCTTTCCAACTAGAATTCTTAACACCATATGCTAACATGGCCTTTCAATTTTTCCTTTGCAAATTTGACCCTATCTGGGTCTTCTATTTCCTCATACTCGAAATACTCTTCCATGTCATTGATCCAATAAATCATCTCTTCCAGTTTTAGGTTTCTAGAAAAATTAGAAACTTCTATCTTTGGGCTCTTTCCAATCTTGGAAATGACCCTACTTAGTCTGACTTCTCCAGGATCCATTACATCTTGTGCTTCCTCTTCGAATGGCTCCTCATCTTCAGCCTCATCCTCACTTTCATCTCTTCTTCTGACATCAAATCCTCTATGAAACTCTTCTTGCAATGCTTGAACTTGTCTTTGGAGGGCTCTAAAACCCTCTCTTGTTACCCCAACATTTCTCCCACTATGGTTTCTTCATGGAGGCATCTTTTCTCACAGACCCACAACCACAAGTCCTGGTGCAAATTGCCTCACGTTCGATGATCTATTTATAGACTTAGGAAAATGTTCTCTGATACCACTTGATAAAGGACACTCCCATTATAATCTAAAACTCACAAAACAATAGATAATGGCACAAAAAAAATGCAAGAAGGAAAGAAAATATTTTCTATTATCACTGAAAAGAAGATGAAATTACAACATTATATTTGCCATCACATGGGCTTTCTGATTACATAAATCTACAAATCTACAAATTGGAGCCACCATCTACTCTTCTCTGGCTTCCCTTATGTAGTCCCTCTTTATATCCTTTATTTGGAAGGTGTAACCTCCCTATAATCCTCTAGAAAGTATAACTTCCTCAAGAAGATATTTTGAAATTTTATTAATTTTGGTATTACAACTTTGCAAGGTCATAACTTTTCATCTAACCTTCGAATTTTCTATTATAATACCTTTTCAAAAAGATCTTGAGAATTCTTCCACCAGAAAGTAAGGTCGTAAGGCCATTCATTTTCATTTTCCACCAATTTTCAAGCCCATCCAAAGCCTCTAAGTGCCTCAAAATTGACCACAAAGACTTTACTAAGATTTTTAAAAATTTAAATTTTAATATCTAAAATGACAAATGGTATTGAAGTGATTTCTTCACCATTTGCTTCAATTCACCATTTTGGAGGTCTATGTAAGATTTTTGTGTCCAACTGTGTATAAATGCAAACTTACTAAAATAGTCACCCTACCAAATTTAGCCCTTATTGAAAAGAAACAACATTTTTTTGGGTGATGCAAGATTTCTCTTACACCCTGGATGCTCTTGCATCAAGCAATTTGGTCGGTGTTGATCATTCCTTTGTCTTGGATGTCAAAATTAGGGGGAGAGGTTTGTGTTTTAATCACCAAGGACAAAGAGGAAGTTTGTTGGTCCTTGTTCCATGGTTTTGGTTGTCCTTGTTGACCAAAAATCTTGTTAATAATGTTGATACAATTGAAAATGGTGATATAGTTGACAATGGTGATACAATGTATATGATTCTTGAGAAAGAATCCTTAATGCTTAATGCAAAGGTTGTGACATTACGTGAGGTTAAAATGTTAAAGTCTTACGAAAAAATGTTCAAATCTTGGGCATTAATATTTCCTAAGGCATTGGAAATAAAAAGAGAAATATATTACATTTAAGTGTCATAAAGCCTAAAGGCATATAGCATAAAAGTAATAAGAAAAATACCCCCAGAGCTCATTTTGTAAAAGTTCATATTCTTTAGTGCCTAGGGCATAGGCATTTAGTTAGGGTTTGATTGTCAGCTATGGGAGCAGGATTTGGTAACATTTGCTAACTGTGTGGAGAAAATATGATGTGCCAATAATATTTTTTCTTTACAGGTCGAAAGGATGCATTCATAGAGTTGTTAACGGGTGTTTTTGTTCCCTTAATACTTTTTTTGCTTAAATTTTTGAAAAGAAGGTTTAGAGTTTGGTTTATCCCTGTGTAAATGATGTCGGGTTTTTCTTGCATAGAGTATGGTCTTGTGTTGTATACACCGTATAATGTGTGTCATTCTTGTGAGTCAAGTGTAAAATGTTTTGAAGGTTAGTTTGTATGATGTGTCAATTTTATGGGACTACTTTGTGGGTTTATGATAGAGTTACTCTTAACCCTAGTTTGGGTATGGTAAGCAAATAATTTTTTTACTCAATTTCAAGCAAAGATGTATTAACCATTCAGGTAATTGTTAATACAAGTTACAGGTATGTAGTTGAAGGCAGTTTGTTGGCAATTCATAAACTATGTATATTATTTATGCTATGTTGAATATATTCACAAGGTTGTTGATTACAAAGATATGTCGACAGTTGTTGATTTTATACTCTATTAAGAGTTATTTTTTAGTGATGTTGTATGTATGTTGAAGAAGTAATTTATTTGATGGATTGTATAGTAAAAGGGTAACCCCCTAAAGTTATGTTTCTTCCTTCATTGGAGATTGGTCAGTAAGACCATGGAAAGTATGCCAGTGAGGCATTTGAAATCTATTAGTGAGATAGTATTTCTAGTGAGGCATTTGTAATGAGCGAGGCTTTTCCAGTGAGGAATTTTAATTAAGCTAGTGAAGCAATTTTGTGTGGTTTTTCTACCCCATGAGGGTTTTCCACTCCTAAAATCTATTGTGTCATGGTTTCTGTTATTATGTGATTTACTTTTTATTCATGTTTAAGTATTCTGTATTGATTACTATTTGGTATTTAGATTCTTACATTGACAAATCATGCCAAACTAATTAAGTGTTATTAGCATCATTATTTCGGTTTATAAATTTGTTGAAAGAAAGTAAATTAAAGTTTTGAAATCTACAACACTAATTCACCCCCCTCTCAGTGTTGTTTGTACTCCAACATTAGCTCCTACACAAATATTGAGGTCCCCGAATTGTCAACTTTGCTGATTAATCAAGTAAAAATATACTTTTAGAATGGTAATGATTCAATCATGGTTATTTTTAGTTGTTGGTGTAATCCCCCTTTAAATTCAAGACATGTCAAAGCAATGAAGCTAGAATTTTTGAAACTTCCATCATGAATAGAACTCACATGAAAAAGAGTGAAAATTTATCCAATGTTGGTAGAAGAAGAAACAACATGGACATCAAGTCATCCAACCCTTCAATGGATAATATTTTATGAGGAGACATCAATGCTTTACTTAGCACAACTGAGGGTAACACATCAATCAGATTTAGTTTTTTTGATGCCAATAATATGACATGATTACTTATAAAAATGAATCATAATAGAGGATCTCCTTCATAATACTATGCCATATTTCTCCTCTATGATATTAACATAATTTATCTACAAAATATGTATCATAACTTCATAATACAAATTTATTTTTCAAAATAATTAGATAAGCTATACCTATGCATCTAGACTTTCAATATATGC
Organism: Sequoia sempervirens; assembly: GCA_007258455.2. Lineage (NCBI taxonomy): Eukaryota > Viridiplantae > Streptophyta > Pinopsida > Cupressales > Cupressaceae > Sequoia > Sequoia sempervirens. The sequence continues at coordinate 100,309 of VDFB02375197.1, forward strand.
ATATAATACAGTTTCCATAAATTGTAGACTTTAAAACAAACTTTACCCATCCCTCTAAGATTTCTATACATACTTGAAGTATGTTCCACCTCTACAACAAGTAAAAATATCTAAAACATGCTTTAGATGGATGTCTAGAGTTTTAGTACAAGTCAAAAGCTCTAAAACATAGTGGGTTGTGCATGATTTCATTTTGGTTGTTCTAAGCACAAGGGTGGAGAGCTTGGGGAGGAGTTTTAGGTCGGGGATATAAATATAATCAAATTGACCTAGGGGGTGACTAACCAATTAGGTTGTTATGTGTAGATGTTTTTACAATAGTATGTGGGTTGTAAGTTTCATAACATCCACTATTTTCCAACCTACAATTGTTGGAATGAAAACCTTTTCTTATTTAGAGAGTATGAATATAATGAAAGGAACCTCTAAAATTTATAATTGTTACTTAGATTAATATTGTGCTTCAATTTCAGCATATGATGGGAAAATAAATGCACAAAATAATTGCAGTTTGGAAAAAAACACTAATACAACCAAGGGAAATATACACAAAGATCACAATTTTTTTACCCGCAAATGATTTTGCAATAATATGAGCAATAGATTCCTCCAAGTATGTGAATAGATATAAAAGTTATTGTATATTAGGCCTATGAATACCATACAACCTTCTAGAACACACAAATTCCTTTTCAAATATAGGTGCACCCAAATATTCTAGATAAATATTTAAAATAATTATAAATTAAGACCAAAAAACTTAAAATCTAAAGATAACAGAAAGGACACACATATCCCAAACAAATCCTTATTTATTCAATATAATGGAAGTTTGCATACTTCTCCCTTCTCTTTGTACAAATTCCATGCTTGAAAATTACAGATACCACTCTCTTTTCCTAGAACTAAATATTCTTGTCCCTTCATAAGGGAGAGAGAGGGGAGAGGAGGGAGATATGGAGTGATAATGTGGGAGGGATAGAGGTACATAGAGAGACATTGGGATAGGTATGTATAGAGTGAGTGAGAGAGAGAGGGAAGTATGGAGGGATAATGTGAGGGGTAGGTGGAGAGAGGTTATGTGTGTATGTATAGAGAGGGATCTAAGTAGGGTGGGAGAGGTAGAGAGAGGTGGTGTTTGTGTGTGAGAGAGAGAGGAGGGGAGGGCAAGGTATATAGGGAGGGGTAGGTAGAGTGAGGTAGATGTGGGGTGGGAGTGATAGAGGGAGGGAGAGAGGGAAGGAGGGGGGTGATCAATAAAGGGAGGGGTAGGTGGAAAGAGAGAGATGGAAAGAGGGACAAAGGGAGGGAGATGAAGTTTAGGAGGGATGGTGAGAGAGGAGAGATAAAGAGAAGTATAGAGGGATGGGGGGAGGGAGAGGTCTTGTGAGGTAGTATGGGAGGGATAAAGGGAGAGAGAGGAAATCAGGGAGATAAAGAGAAGTAGGTAGAGAGAGGTACGGTTGAAGAAATATAAGGAGAAGTAGGTAGAGAGAGTGATGGGAGATAGGGAAAGGAGATAGGTAAAGGAGAGAGGGAAATGAGAGAGGGAAGGGGAAAGATAAGTAGAGAGAGGGGAGAAGTTGGGAAGGAGGGAGAGGCAGGTAGAAAGAGAGGTGTGGTTGGATGGATTGAAAGAAAGGTAGGTAGAGAGGGAGATGGTCAATGGAATGAAAATGACTTCATAAAAGGTTTTACAAGTTTAATATGTTTGTTTAAAGGTAAAATGATAGGTAATAAAAATTTACAACTATAATTTTTTTTTTTATAGGGATGGTTAGTATCAACTTTTAAACTTGGGTATTTGGTTGTGGCATATAAACAAGTTACCATCCACATTATTCAATTAATTATTGACTGTCTTTTCACTAATATATTATTTTTTCCTATATCCATACCATTTTCCATTAAACCCCACTTTGATGATAATGTCTTAGTGAAACAATATATTTGTAAGTGACATATATTCTCGTCTTTAGTTCATGATCTATTCAATATCCATCTTCATTGTACCTTGTTGCACTCTAATTCCCTATCCATGCAATCTTATTTTGTCTATTTGATTATTCATCACTCCTTATAATCCAAAATTTCAAGAAAATCATAATCCATGCAATCTAGTTATGCAATCTACATGAAATCATTCAATAAAATTTATGGTATTTTTCCTATACTTGTTGCAAGCATTTATCCAACACTAGAATATTTAGATTTTAAACTAAAAGGGCCTTTATCAACAAATATAGTTTGACTCTCTATCAAAAAATCCTTAAGAACTAATTTCAATCCTCCTTTTACCTAATCTCCAACCTATTTTCATTTTTTAGTGTGAATCAACCCATGTGTTATTCAAATTCAAAAAATGTTTGTCATTTTTCCCTACCAACATGAAGTATTGAATATTTTAGATTGTATTATATGGTTTTGTATAAATTACAATGCTAATTAATTTTTACAAATCTATAAAAAAAGTAAGATTAGTCTAGCTCTCACTTATTACTTGCACCATCATTCAAGGAGCATGTTTGAGAATTCACTACCACATAAACAGATAATTAATTAGTGACATATATGAGCATTACATGGTTTCTTTCAATATTAAATCTTTGTTCACAAGTCATTTTTAATCAAATTATCAATGGGTTTAATTGAGGATAACACGAACCTCACTTAGAAATCTCCTTAAAGGTGATTTAAACACCTTGAATTCATAATTATAGATTAAAATATTAGAAGGAAAGGTAAACCAATTTTTAGATCACATAACTAAATGGGTCAAGCACATAGTAAAAATTGAAATTATGTAAACAAAGATCTATTTTACATTACTTAACTATTCACATTATAAATTCACCCAATATTCAAATAGAATTTAGATCACTTTTTGTCAAAGTATAATGAGACTACATCTAATACAAAACTGTGTTTTAGATTATTGGCACCTGATATTTTGTATTTTAATACAATCAAGCTATGTATCTACAACTAAATAACCCTAATCCATAAAATCATGCTTCTCTATGCCCAATTTAATATGTAAGCTCATAGATCTTAGGGTAGCTTGAAATATTATTAAATTAAGTAATCTATACTTTAGATCCTTCAAAAAATTGTTCTCTCATTTTCCTTTTAATAAGAATTTTTTATAACCCATAATTATCTTAAAATAATAGAATGAAAGATTTGATAGGTGAAATTATTTTTTATCTAGTAGTAAAATTTTAGTGCTAAAATTCAAAATATTAACATTTATAGTTTTGAATAAATTTTTATTATTATAAATATATATTTAAAAACCTTCTAAATAATTAAGTAAAACATGTTTGGAGGAAATGATTAATCACAACAATGTGTGATCATAGGCTTATGATAAATATTGTTTTTAGATACATAGCTAACATTTTTTTATAATTTTATGTATTCCTTATGAGTTTGTGTATTCTTAATAAAAAAATAAAACCATATTCTTATAAATGTCACTTTTTAAAAATGTTGTTTACTTTGAAAGAAAAATAATTAACAGTTACAAAAAAATCATAATTTATTTCAAGAGTTTGGGAAAATGGTAGTCCAAGAACTCAAGAATTCAGCTTGAAGTTGTACCCTTCTAAGGGTTATGGGATAGCTTGATGGAGTTCCACCTTATTCAAATAACAAAAACACTATTATTTATATTATTTCGTAAATTGGAAATAATTTTCCATAATAAGAGCTACAAAACACAATGTGTTTTGGGTACCATGTGAAGTGCAAGTTAGAAATCATGATGTGTTTTGAATCCTACAAATTTATATACCCAAACAAACTATCTTGAAATGGTGTTGTTATTTGAAATGGAGACTTATATATGTATAGTTATGAATTTATTATGAGAAATAGGAGGTTTCAAAATATGTGTAGTTTCAAAACATTGTGCTTATTATAATGCAATTCACAACCTACCCAACACATATATTTTTAAACTAAGTATATCTATGTATGCAATTCAAATATCTAGAAAATATGTTAATTGAGTACTTTTTCAACCTACTATGTTGATGCACATCCACCTTATCTCTAGACATCATCATACAATTGAAACTTTCCCTTTTATTCTATTAGTCAACATCATCATCACATTTAGGAGAGATAGGAATAGAGCGAGTTAGGGAGAGATGGGGGAGAGAGGGATGGGGGGAGATAGGGAGTGGTAGGTTGGGAGGGATAGAAGGAACTAAAATGGACTTACTAGGAGGGAGAGATGTCATGGTGGATTGTGGGACAAAGAGACCAAAAAATAATTGAAAAGAAGCACACCAAAGTGAATGAGATAGATAATGTATTAATTGAAGAGATTCTTCCTACTCTTGAGAAGTTGAGGAAGGAGCGTGCACACTATGTGAAATGGGGAAATTGAAATGTACAACTAGAAACAAGAGGTACTAGAATGTATGAAATGAAAAGGAATATACTCTAAGAACAATTGAAAAGAAGCAGACCAAAGTGAATGAGATAGACAATGTATTGAATAAAGAGATTCTTCCTACTCTTGAGAAGTTGAGGAAGGTGTGTATGTCGTATGTGCAATGGGAAAATGGAAAATAAAGAACTGGAGCAACTTGTACTAGAATGTATGAAATAAAAAATGAATCCACTCTAAAAACACTTGATAAGAAGCAAACTAAAATGAATGAGATATATAATGTATTGGTTGAAGAGATTCTTGCTCTAAAAGCATAATTTTTACTCTAAGTAAAATTTTTGGTAAATTTTGAAAGTGTCTTCCATTACATTTGTATTCTCTAAATAAGAAAAGGTTGCATTACAATAATTATAGGTTGGAAAAAAATGGGTGTTATGAAACCTACAACCCACATAATGTTTTAAAAATCTCTACACATAACAACCCAATTGGTTAGTCACCCCTCAAGTAAATTTGATTACTTTTATGTATCCCCCACCTACAAATCCTCTCTAAGCTCTCTACCCTTGGCTTAGAACAAGAAGAATGCAATTACTCACAACCTAGTGTGTTTTTCACCTTGCAATTATTTTGTGCATTTCTTTTTTCATTATATGAGGAAATTGAAACATAATTTTTACTCTAAGTAATAGTTGTGGTAAATATTGAAATTTCCTTTCATAAAATTCATACTCTCTAAATAAGAAAAGTTTTTCATTACAACAATTACAGGTTGGAAAATATTGGGTGTTATGAAACCTACAACCCACATATTGTTGTAAAACCCTTTATGTGTAACAACCCACTTGGTTACTCACACGTTAGGTTAATTTGATTAGTTGTATGTATCCCCCACATGTAACTCCTCCTCAAGCTCTCCATCATTGAACTTAGAACAAGCACTCCACCCTTGAGCTTAGAACAAGTATAATCATATCAGTCACAACCCACTATTCTTTCCAACCTATGATCATATTTAGAATATTTGGAAGTGTTGAAACTGTATCAAAACAATGGAAAACTAAAATTAACTACTTAGAAAAGTAAGTAGAACATAAGAAAATTATTTTATCATCAAAATAAAAGGAGGTTAATTTTTAAGGTTCCTTTCATTACATTCATACTCTCTAATTAAGAGAACTTTTTCATTACTATAATTGAATGTTGGAAAACACTAGGTGTTATGAAACTTGCAACCCACATACTATTGTAAAACCCTCTACACATAAGATAAATATAGAATCAACCAAAAATAGTTTATTTTTGTTTAAGGTCTGATTTGTAAGGTTTCCATTACATTCATATTATTTTTATAATTCACATGTTGGAAAACACTGAGTGTTAAGAAACCTGCTACCCACATACTCTTGTGAAACCCTATAAATGAGACAACCCCATTGGTTAATCATCCCTTTGGTGAGTTTGGATAGTTTTATGTATCCCCTACCTACAACTCCTCCCTTTCCTCCCCACCTTGTAGCTTTGAAGTTGTAGAAGGAAATAACTGACGGGGGATAGTTTGTTTTACAACACCAAAAATAATGTGAGCATTTTTTTGTTTCAATCAAATGAAAAAAAAAAAATTCATTTTTACTGTACCAAAGAGTTTTTCTAAAATTTGAAGGTGGACTTCATTACATTATTGGTGCATATGAAACAAAAACTTTTCATAAGGAAATTGCCAATAAGGGATAGTGTGTTTTCCAACATTGTAAATAATCTAAGCATTTTTTTTGTTCCAATCAGATGAAGAAAGTGAAATTTCATTCTTATTGTACCAATGAGTTGTTCTAAAATTCAAAGGTGGACTACATTACATTATTTGTACATACGAAACAAAAAAAAAATCATAAGGAAATAACTAATAGGGGATAGTGTGTTTTCCAACACTACAAATAATGTGAGCCTTTTTTTGTTCCAATCAAATGAAGAAAGTGAAATGCCATTTTTAATGTACCAAAGAGTTGTTCTAAAATTTGAAGGTGGGTAGAATTCATTACATTTTTGGTGCATACAAAACAAAAAAAATTAATAAGGAAATAACTAACAGGGGATAGTATGTTTTTCAACACTAGAAATAATGTGAGCATTTTTTTGTCCAATCAGATGAAGAAAGTGAAATTTCATTTTTACTACACCAAAGAGTTCTAAAATTTAAAGTTGGAATTCATTACATTATTGATGAGTTTGAATCAAAAAATTGTCATAAGGAAATAACTGGTAGGGGATGTTGGTTATTTTTATAGAACCAAACTTAATCTCACCATTTGCCTAGGAATTTGTCATAATTCAATAATTAGAAAAGGTAAGGATTGGCTAACAAATAAGTAAAGGATTAATAGGCCCTTATTTCTACTCTTCACACTCTGCGAAACTCAGGAGGGTTATCCAGATAGTGTTTAGATGATATTCTTGTGCCATTATACCATGAACATTGTGACAAACATTTGCATTCCTATAAATTGCTAAATAGATAAAATCTCTCAAGGATTTGGCTAACCCTTAAGAAAATTGCTACCTAAAGCAAGGAATGAGTGGTACTTCATAACACTACATTGTAGTTAAAGGTGTTTGAGTGAATTTTATTTTTGTTTTGTGTTCTTGGTTAGGTACGAGCTGAATCATTTACATTCAAGATGGACAAAAAATTAGACAAGTGCTTTATCTATGGGTAACAGATTCATTGAACAAAAGAAAAAATAAAACCATTCATTCAACCAAAACAATTGAAGACAAATAAAAGATCATTGATCATTCTATTCTTAATTAGGAAGACAAAATACATAGGAGAGAATTTGTTCAAGAATTTGCAATTTTCATTTATATACTATTGCTACTATAAAAATATTAAGCCCATTACAAACTAGAATATACCCTAGACTCCATGTACTATTTTATTCATCTATGCTTGATTTACAAAACTACTCTTACATGAGCTCAGTTTTTCCAACCTAGACCACTCGAACCCCCTATAATTAGCCTTGAAATCCCACTTATAGAAACATGGGAGAAACAAGCCTTGGGAAAAATTACTTTAGACACATAAAAATGACCTAGGCCTGCAAGCTATATTTGTATCACTTTCGTCCTAGCATAATTATGACATTTACTTATGTCTTTGGTCCACATTTGACTATTAATTAAATAATTCATAATTATTTAATTAATTCATATCTCTTTTATTCTTCATGATTATTAAATAAATAAATTATATTTATTTATTCAATACGTCACTAAGGGTCTATTGTCCTCTTACAATTAAATAAATTTATTAATTTATTTAATTACCTTTATTCATTTATTCTTCTTGATTATTAAATAAATGAATTTTATTTATTTATTTAATATGTCACTAATTCTTAGAATTAAATGAATTTATTAATTAATTTAATTATCGATTATAATCCTCTAAATTAAATAATTATGTTTAATTATTTAATTACCCAATTTAACATTTCCATCATTTTAAATCAATTTATTATTTAAAATGATTTCGTTTTATTAACTGTCACTTCATTTTAGTAAATAATCTGAAAAAGATTATTTATTGTCACACAAAATCCTTATTTTGAATTAATTTAATTCAAAAAGGTAAGCTTCTTCCAAAAATCAAGTAATTGAGCAAATTCTTGATTTTCCAAATCTACTTTTTAGTTCAACTCTTATCTTCTTGATTTTTCAAATCTCACAAATCAAGCAATCTTTATCTTCTTGATTTTCAAAAATATTTATCCTTTTGGCTAATTGTCACATTTATTCTCGACTACCGATTTGATTTTATCAAATGACATCTTGGCCACTCATTTAACAATCTTACCCTAACCCTAATTAGGGATTGTCACATGAAATATTGACCTTTGATTTTAGGCTGTCAACTTTTAATCTTGCCCATCCGCTCAAAATTGTGTTTTCTATAAAATGTCAATTTTGCTCACAATTTACAGACCACTTCGTTATTATAGACATTTATGCTTAGATTTAACATGCACTTAGCTTATTTAATTTGATTATTGTCATTTGTCATAGTCATAGGCATAGTCATTGTTTGTCATTTTCAAATCCTTCAAAGCTTGTTTAGGACATTGCCATAGTCAAAGATTGCTCACACATTCGATCTGAGGGCAACAATTAGCAAGTTAGAAGGTGCTATGGAGGTGAATCATAGAAGCTTCAACAAATATCTGGTATAATCATTCTTATTATTTGCTTTCATTGTGTTTTATAGTTCTTTGGGTTTATTATTGATCTAATCTTTGCTAACACTTAAATATATGCTTTATAGTTCTTGGGTTTATGCTTGATTTACAAAAATTCTCTTACATGAGCTCAATTTTTCCAACCTAGACCACTCGAAACCCCTATAATTAGCCTTGAAATTGCACTTATAGAGACATGGGAGAAACAAGCCTTAGGAAAAATTACAATTTTAGTCATATTTTCGTTTGACACACATTTCATTTCAATTTTAGAACTCCCTAGATGGTTATATTTGCACCTTGCAGAAAGGGGGAAATCATAAAAGACAAAAATCCTTTCCACGTAAGATTTTACTCCACCTTGCAAAAGGAATTAATTGTCATTGTAGCAACATCAAAGCCTCGGCCCATTTTAACCACAGTTAGTTCTCCTATCAATACTTAAGAAAAAAAACTCACATGTTCGTTGAAGAAGATATACCCGCCTTCCAAAAGGAAACCTTCATCATTATAGCAATGTCCAACACCTCTCCTTCACATTGGTCATAAAAAAAAAAAAACACCGAACTCGGACACTACCTCTACAATGGTTCATCATCCTCAAAATAAAAGTGTGCATCTCCCCCTAGTGCATTTGTTGAAATTGGAGAATTTGTTTTACTCAATCGCTATATTCTTTCTAGGCCAGCAAGTGTAAGCAGATACTAGGAATATTCTCTGTGGTCATCCTTAGCCTTATCTTCCATGGAGACATCAAGTTCCTCCATATAAGAATAATAAGCCTTGGGGTCCTTATCCTTCTTCTTCTTCTCCTAATACTTAGTCAATTCCCTTGACTTAGTTTCCTCTTTATTTGCACTTTTTTCTTTCAAGAACACACCACTAGGCTCACCATAGTCACAAACAACAACCCTACTTCTTAGGTTATAAGTCTTCTTAGCTTCACCACCCATGAAAGTGGCAAATTTTTTCTTCACTATTTTTGACTTCGAAGACCTCTTAGATATGCTTGGTTTAATTATGGGTGTGTCATCTTGGGTTTTAGGCCTCTTGAATCCTTTATGCTTAGGTTTCCTCTTTGGCCTAATGCTTGAATCATTAGGCTTACTCATTTTCAATTTGCAGAAGAGCTTCACTGGTTTATACTCTTAGAAACAAAGTTGGCAGGACCAAAACTCACCCAGACAATGCACAATTCCTACCAACTCAAATGGGATTCATAAACAACTAAACCCCACCATCCCCAAGCATTCAAAGCCTATAGAATTCTTGATAATATACTAAACCAGCTATCCCATGCACAATTTGACACAAAGGAAATTGTATACCTACTTGCCCAGGATAAAATGTCTTTAATACATTTGCAACAACTTGCCTGAGATCCACACGCTTCTTGTGTAGCTCTAAACCAATTCCTCCACTCCTTGATAATTGTAATTGTGAAGGAAAATTGGCTAACAACCTCCCTTTATGGTGAATTCCTACGGAAGTTCCACCATTAATTTTCAAAGAGATCTTGGGCAAGTGAGTTGAAAACCAACCACCTCAAGTTTGAATCACAACTGTTGATCATCTTGATTTAAAACATGATCAATGATGATCCTCAACCATCGTTCCATTATTTTAGAACTTGTGCATTAAAAATAGTTATGAGACCTTAGATAACTACCACGTAGCTATCTTACACTCTTTTCATCATTTATATGTCAACCATTGTGTATTGCCACTTTGGTTCATGCCCCTTCAAGTGAATCCATAGTGCATTAAGAAGTGATGAGGGGAATATTCCATCAGATGCTCCATCACTCATCATTGATATACATTCTAAAACTTCTTTCAAACCTGTGATGGATTTAGGTGGTGCAATGGGTG
>VDFB02375198.1:0-20823 GCA_007258455.2 Sequoia sempervirens
GCCTTAGGATTTTCTGAGGACTCCATTGATTTTAGAAGAAAGATTACCATAAAAGCTTATGATGATGAAGAAAGAGCATCCAAGGGTCTAATCATGCTGCCAATCAAAGTGGGCCCTGTTATAAAGAATACTTTCTGTCAAGTACTAGATCGAGATCTTGCATATAACATTTTGTTGGGTCATCCTTGGATCCACGAAATGCAAGCTGTCCCATCAACTTATCATCAATGTCTTAAGTTTCCTTATGATGGACAGGAAATCACAATACCAGCTGATAATTCCAATATTCAAACTTGTGCCAACATAAAAGCCATTCAAGATACTTTGGTCCCTAATAATCGAGAATCTCATGCTAGGACTTCTCTAAAGATTGACACACAAATCAGTCAATTGACCAATAGTTTTGACAAAAAGATGAAATTCAAGGATCATGGAGTTGGAGAATACTCTCTTTGTCTTGCCAATTTACCTACATCACCTCAATCACATGGACAACCGTCTATCAGGGAACATCAAATATCAGCATCATCAACATCAAAGCAACCACTAATAGAGCCAATCACAAAATTTAATGCACAATTTATCAAAGAAAAATTCCCCATGGAAAATCCTGAGGATACAAAATTTCTAAACTGGCTCTATAAAGATGAAGATGAAGCAGTCTCTAATGTCAAACTACCCACAGAAAAATATGGAAAAGGGTATTCAATCATGCAGAAGATGGGTTATGATGAAGGGCCTATCGGAAAAAGGAAGGAGGGAGTAGTTGAACCCATTCACCTCCACGGACTCGGTGCAAAAGAGAAAACTGGATTGGGTTATGATACTCACTCTAAATAAAGCACATCCAAACAACCACATGGCACTGTATTCACATTGCAAGAAGGCTCAGATTCACGAGAAGCATGTTTGACAATAGTTCAGAACTTCTTGACCAACAATTTTGACACAGACTCTGTTGAATATGAATGAGACACCATTTACAGTGATGAGTTCTGGAGAGGCAAAGAGGTGGATGTAATACACCAGTATGCCCCAACTCTAATTGAAGGTCAAGGTTTAGGGTCCCAACCACAAGAATCTAAGCCACAAGTTGAATATGATTCTAGTGATACTGAATCTGATCTAAATGAACAAGACTATCATGAGGACAGTATCATCATTGACCCACCTCATACCTCGGATCCTACGGACCACTCCATTATGACCATAACCATAGCTGATTTCACACAACCTGACGATCCTCTACCTTTAATTCATCCTGATCTCATTGATTGGGATTTAACTGAACCTATTGATATACCTATGTTTCCAAATGATGAAGCTATCATAAAATTCCTTTCCGCAAATGATACAAATGATTGTTCTACTAGCAATTTTTGACATAGAGTTTTTGATTAGGAGAGTGTCAAGTCTCCCAGCTGCAAAAGTAAAAACAAAAAAGAAAGATCTAATGGTGAAAACCAGAATCTGGCAGTATTAGATCAAACAAAAGATAAAATAAAGAGCGTATCAGATGGTGAAAACCTCTTTGAGGCACCAGACGATGGGAATCTTGACACTCTACTGGAACACTACCACGAGCGATCGCCTATTTTAATTGAGCCTACAAATGTTGTCAATCTTGAGACTTCTGAAAAACCAAGGATTTTACAGTTAGCTGCATCAATGACAGAGAAAGAAATACCAGAGTTCATGGAATTCCTGAAAGCAAATCAAATAAATTTTGCATGGTCTTACGCTGACATGCCAGGTCTTGATCCTGATCTTATCATGCATCACTTGTCTATCAAACCAGGGGCCAAGCCGGTGAAACAAAAACTTAGAAAGATGCACCCTCATATTGCATTATTGGTTAAGGAAGAACAAAGAAAACTCCTTGATGTGGGCTTCATAAGACCAATCGACTATGCAAAATGGATTTCCAACATTGTTCCAGTATCCAAGCCAGATAAAACTATAAGAATATGCACAAATTTTAGAGATCTCAATAAAGCATGTCCTAAGGATGACTTCCCATTGCCAAACATTGACACCATAGTTGATCTAACATCTAGCCATGCCATGTATTCATTAATGGATGGTTTTTCTGGTTACAACCAAATCAAGATTGCACCTGAAGACCAGGAGAAAACAACTTTCACATGTCTATGGGGAACTTATTGTTGGAAAGTCATGCCTTTCAATCTGAAGAATGCTGGAGCTACTTACCAAAGAGTCATGACTACAATTTTCCATAACATGATGCATATCTTCATGGAAGATTATGTAGATGACATATTGGAAAAATCATACACCAGAGAAGGACATCTTGAAGTTTTATCCAAAATATTTGCAAGATTAGAGAAATTCAAAGTTCGCCTCAATCCCAAGAAATGTGTTTTTGGGGTCAAATCTGGAAAACTCTTGGGGTACATTATTTTAGAAAAATAAATTAAAGTAGACCTTGCAAAAGTACAAGCAATTATGGAAATGCCTCCACCAAAGAACATCAGTCAATTAAGATCATTGCAAGGATGAATTTAGTCTATATGAAGGTTCATTGCACAATTGGCTGACAAAAGTTTACCTTTCACACATCTACTGCATATAAATGTTCCTTTCAAGTGGGATGAAAAATGTGAATTGGCGTTTCAACAAATCAAACAGTATTTAATGACTCCACCAGTTCTTATACCACCAAATCCAGACAAACCACTGATCTTATACATTACTACAACAGAAACATCTTTGGGGGCACTCCTAGCGCAAGAAGACTCTACAAGAAAGGAACGTGCAATCTACTACATCAGTAGAACAATAACAAGTCATGAGCTCAATTACACTTCTATTCAGAAGGATTTTCTGGCAGTAGTCTTTGCTTCACAAAAATTTTGGCATTACATGCTAACCCATACAATCAATCTGGTTTCAAAGATTGATCCACTCAAATATTTGTTAAGCAAAGCATCATTGACAAGAAGGTTAGCAAAGTGGGTAATGATTCTGAGTGAGTTTGACATACATTATGTTGATCACAAGGCAATCAAGGGACAAGTTATTGCCGATCAACTAGCTGAAGCACCACTACAAGTAGATCATCCCCTGCACATTGAATTTCCAGATGCTGATGTCTTTTCTGTAGAATCTAAACGACCATGGTCCTTATATTTTTATGGTTCTTTCACTCAACATGGATCGGGGGCAGGCATACTTTTCATCACCCCTCAAGGACACACCATTCCTCGATCATATAGGATGATGTTTCCATGCACCAACAACATAGCCAAATATGAAGCATTGATCACTGGACTCAAAATAGCACTGGAATGGAGAATTACAGAATTATAGGTGTATGGCAACTCACAATTGGTCATTTATTAGATCAATGATGAATATCAAACCAAAGATGAGAAACTATTACCATATAAAAAGATGGTTGATGACTTCAAGAAATATTTTGTGGACATCAAATTCACACAAATTCCAAGGCTTGATAATAAAGCAGCTGACGCCATGGCTACAATCGCATCATTGTTACAGCTCCCAGAAACTCATAATCGTTATGAATTTCTGGTGGAACAATCATTTACACCTGCTTATGATACACCTAAAAACCAAATCATTTGCCACTTGGTGGATCTGATTCACCTTAATTTTATAAAATTTATGCCTATCTCAAAGATGATATCTTACCACCCGATTTATCCCGTAACCAAAAACGTAATTTTATCCACCAATCCGCTCGCTACACTCTTATTGTTGATACCCTTTATCGCCATGGTCTTGATGGTACTTTACTCCGATGTCTTGAACGTGAAGAATCTGACAAAGTTTACAAGAAGTTCATGGTGGCATTTGTGGTACTCATTCGAGTGGACTGACCTTATCCAAGAAATTGATTAGAATGGGTTACTACTGGCCTACAATGGAGAGGGAATCATTCACTTTTATGAAAACATGCTCAAAATGTCAGATTCATGGGAATCTCATTCATGCCCCTACACAAGAACTTCAACCATTCACACCAACCTGGCCATTTTCTCAATGGGGGTTAGATCTAGTGGGCAAGATTCATCCTTCTTCATCAAATGGGCATAAGTTCATCATCACAGCTACAAAATATTTTACCAAGTGGATTGAGGCAGTCCCTCTTACTAAAGTTACCGGCAAACAAATATCATCATTCATACTCAACTATATTATTTGTCGGTATGACATTCCCAACTCCATTATTACGGATAATGGACATCCATTCAAAAATCAGGATGTTGATGAACTTTGTGAGAGATTTCACATTTAGCATAGATATTCAACACCTTACTATCCACAAGGGAATGGCCAAGCAGAAGCCTCAAATAAAACAATATTGAAAATCTTGAAGAAGACTGTGAATGCTTCAAGGAAGGATTAGCACGTTCAACTCAATCTTGCCTTATGGGCCTATAGAACTAGTGTCCGCACACCAACAGGAGCAACGCCATTCACTCTTGTCTATGGAGTAGAGGCCATATTACCTTTAGAAGTTGAGATTCCCTCACTCAGAGTATCATTGAAAGGTCTCACAACAGATGATGAATACAGAATCTCTCGACTCCAAGAACTGGAACTCCTAGATGAAAAGAGACAAAGAGCAGCAGACCACTTAAAAGCATATCAACAGATGATGTCTCGCAGCTATAATTACAAAGTAAATCCAAGTAACTTTCAAGTGGGTGATCTTGTTCTGAAAGAGAACCCATGCAATCAGCAAGACAGAGAGAAGAAAGGAAAGTTCGAACCAAATTGGCTAGGTCCATATGTGGTTATCACAGTTTATGGTTCAGGAGCCTACAAGCTATCAAAGCCAGAAGGGGACTTGTTTGATGAACCTATTAACAACATGCACCTAAAAAAGTATTATGTCTAAGGAGGTTATCATCATCAGAAAAAGTCCTGAAAAAATCTAAAAAAATACAGAAAAAGTCTTGAAAAAATCCAAAAAAATCAGAAAAAGTCTTGAAAAAATCCAAAAAAACACAAAAAAAGTCCTAAAAGAATCCAAAAACACAGAAAAAGTCCGAAGAAATACAAAAAAAAAAAAACGTCATAGGGTGAAAACCTAGCAAACAGGCAGTCTATTGACAAGAAAAATGCAATAAAAACAAATAGTGAAAATCTGGCAAACAGACACTATTTGGGGCTCTCCATCTATTAGTTCATGTTCTGCACTTAACTTTTTAGCCTTTGTTTTCATGCATCTTTCCATCATTTTTGGGCCACACCAGCACCATGCTATCATCATTTTCCTTGAGCGATAACGTCTTACCATGGCTTGATTATGGTACATATTCATTTCAGCAAGTTATGTTGATACCAAGGGCAAACATAGGGCATACTGGGGGCAATCAATTTTTGAATAGTGAGACAATAACATCGAATCCAATCACACAAAACAAAATAATCAAATCAAAAACATCCAATCATTGATCCGTATCATAGTAGCTTTCAGTGGCATACTTTATCATGCCTCATATCTGGATGATCTCTAATCTGAATAATGTTTGGAATCATAGTATTTCATTTTTGAACAATAGTTATTTAATTTTTTGATATCATTTCTCTGGAGCACACTCAATGACGTACTAAACTAGAGTGACAAGGAAAAAGGACAATTTTTCTTTGTCTTCTATATTGAGGTTAATCATCCATCTGTTGCAAGTATGTGGCGAGACATGATTTCCAAAGATTATCATTGATGACAGTCCCAAATTTGTATCAAATGGTGGTTAGTCTTTGTCTGTTCATGCAAGAAATGCTCAGGTCATCTCGATTCAATTATACTTAGATGCTTGTGTTCACTTGCTATATCAAAAATCATGAAAGTTGTACTCAGGTCATCATTGGTGCTAATTTCCCCTCTGATGCTTGTACACACTTCCAACATTTTCAAATGCTCTATGATGATTTAAGCAGGCTAGCCAAAAGGTTCAACAAAATGGTTAGTTTCATTTCGTTGCATTTCATTTTAGGTCATTGTACATAACTACATATTGGATTTGCATCAAGAGTTTTTTGAAAGGTCAATGGCTGTCATCTTTCTTTGGACTATTTATGGAGGACAATGCAAACATTGGTATCATTATCATTGCATTTTCATTATCATTTCATATTAGTTTCATATCATTTCATCATCATTTCATTAGCATTATCATCTCATCATTGCATTTTCATTATCATTTCATATTAGTTTTATATCATTTCATCATCATTTCATTAGCATTATCATCTCATCATTGCATTTTCATTATCATTTCATATTAGTTTTGTTATCATTTCATTCATTATCATTTCATATTAGTTTCATATCATTTCATCATCATTGCATTTTCATTATCATTTCATATCATTAGCATTTCATATTAAGTTTCATGTCATCACTCATATTAGTTTCATATACCTTTCATCATTTCATTCCTTATCATTTCATATTAGCTTCATTACCATTATCATCATTCCATTCATTTTATTCATTTTCGTTATCATTATCATTTATATTATCCTCATTATCATTTCATTCATTATCATTATATTATAATCATTTTATTTATTTATCATTCATTCCCATTATCATTTCATTCATTATTATTATATCATCATTATCATTATATTATAATCATTTCATCCATTTATCATTCATGCCCATTATCATTTCATTCATTATTATTATATCATCATTATCATTATATTATAATCATTTCATTCATTTATCATTCATTCCCATTATCATTTCATTCATTATCATTATATTATAATCATTTCATTCATTTATCATCCATTCCCATTATCATTCCATTCATTATTATTATATTGTCATTCTTTTATTATTTCATTATCATTATCATTTATTGCATCATCATTCATTTCATTTATATCATATATTTTATCATTTCATTCATATCATTACCATCACATCATCATCATTCATTTCATTATCAAAGCATATCATTTCACTATCATTATCATTCATTTCATTCATATCTTCTCATTTTATTATTATTATCATCATTTATTTCATCTCAGTATCGTATCATATCATTATCATTTCATTATCATTACACATCCAATCCATTTATCATGTCATTTTATTACAAATCATTATATTTCATCACATATCATTTTATCATACATCACTATTTATTCATCTCAATTTCATATCAGTATTCCTATCATCTCATGTCATAACATTTTATCATACACTATCTACTCATATCATTTCACATCACATCATATCATAATGCATATCATGAACACAACATTCATTTTCTATCTTTTACTTGCATTGAAAAATCCAAAAAAATAAACATTCCATATACACATCATAGGTAATCCATCTGCATGACATCATTAGCTCATCATCATCATAATAAACACATCATAATCAAACCATCCTGCATATCATGTTAGTCATCAAATCATTTAAAGGCATACCAAAATCCATAACATATAGAAATAAATGCATATCACATCATCATATCATAAATGCACATCAACTCATCATCAAAATAATCATCGCCACTGCATATCATCGCTCATCAAAAATGGTACAAATGTCCAAAATGTCCAATGCAACTAAAATGTCCAAAGCAAAATACATCAGATATGATCAAAAATGACATATACATGCTCTAAAAATGATATATATCACGAGACTAACTGGTCGATGCCCTTGATGGAGCTGGTCTGGAAGGAGGTGGTTTGCCACTGGTGCCTGCATCTGGGTCCTGCCGAGGCCTCGTCACTCCCCTGCTTTGGGTATGTGTCTGTGATCTACTCCTCGTCCTGCTGTGGGATTGCGGGTATGGCTCTCTGCGCTCTGGAGGACACATCTCCTCATATCTAACCCTGTAGTACTCAGCCTCCCTCGCCATCTCCATGTCCTCTGCAATGGCATCCCGTAGTGACCCACTCTCTACAGTGCCCATCAGTCTTTGAGCCATGCCCTCAGCCTCTACTGCCCTCTGCCTGAATGCATCTCTCTCTGTAATCACCTTGGCTAACTGTGGGTCTGGGGCAGGTGCCTGTGTAGGTATCTGTGCCTGTGCCAGCTGTGCTTGAAGCTGTACAATGAAAGCCTATGCCTGCATCAGCTGACTCTGTAAATGTCCCTATTGTCCCTGCAGCGTCTGCACCTGAGCCTGAAGTGTGGCTATCTGCCCCTGCTAAGATGAGGACGCCATTCGGATCACTGTCCGTCTCCCAATCCCTGTCCTTGGCCGTCGTATAATCTGAACACCCCTCAGGATATCCAGCCTCAACCTCCCTAGCGCATGTCCCTCCTCCCCACCATAATCTCCATCATCATCATCATCTGAACCCTCCTCATCCCCGCTCTCCACCTCCTCTCCTCCAACTGCTCCCTGCTTGCCGCCGGCCACATCCTCCTGTTTCACTGCCCTTGGCTATGGTGCTACCAAAATAGGTGCTGGCTCATCCAGGCTAGTAAATCGTAGAAATGGATGCGTGTGAAAATATGTAGAGTACTCATCAGACATGCCAACATCCACAATGTCTCGCCTGTCAACCCATGTCTCAGGTGCTAATGCAATGAACTCTATATATGCGGCCTGATAAGAAATACATGGCCCCCATCTGACCTCATCTCTGCTCTGGGCATAATGTGCAACCCCCTGCGGCATCCCCTGAGTGAATCCAAACTGCCTCTGCACCCGCAATGCCAAAAATCTCTCCAAAATAAAGGGAGTCCGCCCTATCAGGAACTGAGGGATGCATACATATGGCATCTCTATGTCATCTGTGGCCCATGGCTCGCAATCCAGATACGGTCGCCATACAACTGAATCCATATCATCCAAAAGTTGCCTCTAGTAATCTACCTTGCCCAACTTGGGCTGGGTAAGGAACATCGCATACATATAGATATAAGGCCTGCCTGGTGGCCTAACTCTGGGGCACGCCAGTCTCGTCACAGCAAAATTCTCCCACGCCCAAATCTGCAGCACTGTCACCCCACAAGACAAACTGGACAATCCTTTGTACACTACCTGATGTAAGTCATGATAAAGATGTGCTAGCATGCAACTCCCCCATGCATATCTCTACGGCTATAGCAACATCTGCTCTAGAATCCTGCCCCATCCCACTGATAATCCCTTTGCCCAGTGATCCGGACAAAGGAGACCTCCAATGAATGCACCCAAAACTGCCGACAAGGCTCGATATCCTCAATAATCAGCCCATGGTACCTAGTACCCAACGATCTGTGCATCTCCATACACCCTCCTCAAAGCATCCGTACCCCCCAGCTCCTTGTGATCATAATACACAAGGGCACCAACAACGGGGATACCTAATATCCTATACATGTCCTCAAGAGTCACTGTTACCTCACCAGTTGGCATATGAAAGGTGTTATGCTCTGAATGCCATCGCTCTGCAAGTGTTGTCAACAATCCTCTATTGACCCTAATCGGCAGCATCGCCAACAAGGATCTCAAACCACAAGTATCAATCAATGTTATGTCAGCAGGTGTCAACTCGGGAATCCTATCCCATCCTGCTGAGTGCCGCTCTCTAATCTGGAGGTTTTTGAAAATCTCCTATTTTTATCACAAGGATAATTCATCAGACTCATATCAATCATACACACAACATCAATTAGACTCATATCTATCAAGTGACCTATATCAGTGATCTATATCAAGTGCCCTATATCAGTGACCCATATCAAGTGACCTATATCAGTGAGCCATATCAGACCCATATCAATGACTCATATCAATGCATCAAATCAATGACCCATATCACACAATCAGTCCTATCAATCAAATCACATCCAATCTATCAAACTGGATATCATATCAAATTTGCTCTACCATCACTTACTATTTGTTTTCTCTCGTAGAAAGCAAATTTATCATAAGTCATATCAATCATTTACTCTTTGTTTTTCATTAATGGGAAGCAAAGTTATCAGTTCAATCTACTCTTTGTTTTCTACTCTAGGAAGCAAAGTTATCAAACAATCATTTGATTATTCTATCATTTCTATCCATATCAGCATGATGACACAACAATTTCACAATCTTTTGACTAAAGAAGCAATACAAATCATCATTTTCACATCAAAACATTTTACCATATGCGCCATTCTTTTTACGGGATGCGCTAAATCCCGTATGCGCCGTTGTTTTCATCAGGTGTGCTCAAACAGACCTCCTATGCACGTTTTCCTATATGCGCCACTTTACTCAACCTAAGCGCCAATGTTTTTGATGGATGCACATTTTTGCTCTATGTGCCACTGTTTTCCCTATATGCGTTTTAGCCCTAAAATTTTATATCGTGCCCTATATGCGCGCTAGTTTTCATGGGATGCGCTAAATTGATTTTACCCTAGCTGTTCAACATTTATGCTCTATGCACGTTTGTTTTTACCCTAAGCGCATCTAAATTTTTTGAAAGTGCCTAAACTATTCTAGATGCGCGCAAACGTCATTGTCAAAATTAAAACTGTGAAAAAACATGAAATTTTGATGCAAAAATAGAAAAATTCAAAAACACAGGAGGTTAGATCCACTCACCGGTGGTCCATATGCTGCTGGCCTCTGATATCTGCGTGATCTCTTGAATCAGTGGCGATGATACAAAATCTCCATGTCGCGATATCACTCTCAGAGCTACAGTATTCACCAAAGTCAAAAATGCAAATGACTTGTCTTTTTCAACCTTTTTACCTTTTAAAGGTCAACCATGGGTAAATTTGCTACCTTTTTGACTTTATTTTTACAAATGAGACATTTTTTTCATCATTTATCGCGAGTTAAACCACTCTCTCTCTCTCATCCGTGATTTACCTCCCGAGGGGGCATCATTAGCAAAAATATTGAAAACACATCAAGGGCAAAAAATTTATTTTTCTTTGAAGCAATGTGTTTTACACATCACTTCAAAGAGGGGCAAAATGTATACGTCTAAAAATGGTCATGATTAAGCTTGTTAATTAATTAAATATGATTTATTTAATTAATTCCTCTAATGTCATCTGCATATAAATAAATTTAATTATTTATTTATATCGTTCATTTTCTAAATTCTTCTACCTTAATTAAATAAATAATTTTATTTAATTACTAACATTTTTACCCTCTGCTTGATTGAATTAAATAAAATTTTATAATTTATTTATATTTGATTATCATTCTATTCTAAAGTATAAATATTTTGAATATTTGAATAATGGAATATTTTATTTAATATTTCCTCACCCTAATTTCATTAAATTCTAAAACATAATTAAATGAGTTATTTAATTATGTGAGTTTCCATTTTCATCTCCACTTCCAAATTAAATAAATATATTTTATTTAATTTCTAACTCATGCTAACTCACCCTTCCAAATTCTTAACTCATTCTTCGAAATGGATGTTTCCCTTCGAATCTCTATGACGAAAATTGAAAGAAAAGGGAAACCTTCCATCCTCTTCTCCACTTTCAAAAATCTCCCGCCGTCTGTTCGAACAAGCTTAATCCGGACCGTCAATCAAATCAGCGAATCGAATCCGTTCGAAAACTCTATAAAAGCCTGCGCAAATCCAAACTTTGGTGACCCACGCATTCATATGAAAACACTCAAAAATTCATGCAATCACAGTCTTTTAGCATCACAACCATATTTTCATTCTAGCATTTTAGCATAACTTTGCATTTAGCATAATATGCATGTTTAAATCTCGTTCTTTAGCTGTCATTTTGTTGAGTATTGGTCTGCTGATCTGAGAGCCATTCGAAAACAACAAAACGCTGGAGATAGAGGAAGATAAGACAATTTCGGGAAACTGTTGTTACGGTTTGCGTATTTCTGTTTATTTTTTAGTTTTTCTAATACAATGTCTTATTAATATGTGTTTGAATTCGTTTATACATTGATCATATTTTCACACACACAATTAATACAAATATTATGAATAAAGTTTGAACAATACCACACTTTGAAATTTTAAGAAACATAACCCTAATGATCAACATTGATTAATGAGATGAAGCAAACATTCTATAAAGGTTTACATTTAGACAATACAAATCTATATATGATAGTTCAAATCTATTATTAAATTCAAAATTGAATTACAAAATTTTCTATACAAAATCTTACTCTAAACCCCTCTATCATCAAATTTAAATTTAAATACTTCTAACCCTTATATTTAATTTTTATGTATATATAACAAATTACCTAATATAATCTATTTTTTTTAATTCAAGGGGTAAACGCTTTTGACTGGAGCTATGAACCGGATACAACCATTCAACAATACCATCCTAACGGGGTTTGAACCTTGGTGGAAAGAACAACAATGCCACCTGATAAGTAGGAGGTATTTTTCCACAGCGTGTCAAATTCACACCATGCCAATACCAACATACCTAATTTAATCTATTAACCATTATATTTCTTTACAATTATATAGATATGCATAATCCCTTAAATTCTCTTTACAAAAATTTAAGTTTTTCAAAAAAAATCCAACAAGAAATTGCTTATCTATCGGTTCCTGTGTTTTTGCTTTTGACACGAGGTACGGGATGGGAGATACATGGGATATGTCGTCTTTGAAACAGGTTTTCTTAATAGATTATTGATATTACATCAAAGCTGAAAGTGCAGAGCCACCATTAAAATATCCCCATTTTCTTTAGAAGGGAGAAGTAGGGACTGCCAGATCCTGTTGCTTTGCTTCAGGTGACTCTAATTGAAATGGAGATGCCCAAATTGGGTTTCACTCGTCTCTCCCATTCATCATTTCACTTTAAATCCACATCAACAACCAGAATTGCATGCACTGCTTCTTCGCTTCCACCACAAAAACAAGTAAGCATACACATTATGTTTCCCAAACTAATAGATTGTGTTGCTGATAGAATTGGGCATGAAAAATTGTCTTGATAATTGATGTTTTTAGCCAACTGCTGCTTCTTTTTATGTACTACTCCTGCCCCGTGTATTGGCAAATAAGTTATTTTAAATGAATAAACCCATGGTAGCCACAACTGCCTGCAGGGTTTCTTCACTTCCATCTCGAAATCAAGAAAGAAGGTGTAAGTGCTGTTTAACATAATTTAATTGGATACAAAAATTTATGCTGCCGCACGAAATTTTTAACCAAGTGCTCATTGGCAACATTGGAAAATCCCTCTCAAGCGAATATCCATTTTTATGTACTAGTCATTTTTGTTGCTACACTGGCGTAGGGCTGTTATTGAACTATGTTTAGAAATTTTAATTGTTCTCGTGCTAATCTTCAGCATACTGCACTTGTGTATCGGCCATAAATTAGCAGCATTTGCCTGAAACTAGTTGTGTGAAATTGAAGTTTACTGAGAATGGTATTTGGGCTTGTTTTTCCTTCATCTGGAATCAGAGCAGATGAAAGAAAAACAAAGAGAATAAAAGTAGAATGACAGACACAAAGTATTACTTCTTTGTATTGATAAAATGAGGCTTATGACAGAAAATTAAACCAAAGAAAGCTTGAGCTCTTAACAGTTTATGCACACAAAACATAAACGGAGCTTCAGCAAACTGCTCCCACTTCAGTATTTTCTGAGTCTGCGAAACCCTGTTTTTTACAAAAAGTGCATAAAACCATAAAGCACAACCAACCAAATACGAAAATGATGCTTTTAATTAAATCCTGGTAACTACTGCCCTGTTCATCTTTCAGCATGGCGCCACTCTTTTTATTGGAGATGACTTTTGCTAGGGACAGATTTGCCCTCCACTGCCTCCGCCCTGCTTTCCACCGTACTTCCTTATCTCATCATTAATATTCTGCCGTCCATGTCTCTTGTTGTATTAGTCATGTGTAAATAATACTGTAATAAGTATGTATTTACGGCAAAAGGCTCTGATGTGTATAAAAACAGGGGACAAGATCTGATGCAGGCCCCTTGGCATATGGAATTTGTCACTTGTTTTTTACTTGAACAGTCCTTATATTAATATAGACTTGGGGTATCTACGTAAGCGAGCTCCTTCCCAAATATCGATGTTTTTACATATTATTTCTGCAGACATAATATGGTAACCAAGGGGTTATGGTGTAATCGTAATGGGGGCATTCATAAGTGTGCTGCCAGAATCAAATACCTCCAGTGCAATAAAGCGACCCATAACTGCAGCAGACATGTGTCAAGGTTATTGTGGTGTAATGGTTATGGGCAACGTTTGAGCGTGAACCATGTTTACAAGTCTTAAGAATGGGATTGAAGCATATCACACATAGCGGCCCATAAGCTTAGGATTTTCCAAGCAAGACAGCAGACCAAAAAAACCAATCAGGGGAGGAGATTTACATCTAACTGTACCTGTTTCCAAAATCCCTTAAAAATATATTTTACTTGACTTTAAAGGTGAAGATAAACAACTAAACTGTAGATAAATAACCTTAATTTTTATATGAACAAGCTTATATTTTTTTTAATTTTAAACAAGAATATTTTAAGTAATTGCTAATGGGTGAGTTGTTTCAAACATTTTAACTAGACAGCAAATGGCCCTGGCATCCTCTGTGATCCCTGTGGAGGGGCAGGATGGGTGGTTTGTGACTTCTGTGAAGGTCAGAAGACTAATGTGAAAGCACGGAACAACCGCTTGTATCGGCGCTGCCCCATTTGCAGAGCTGTGAGTGTATTTCTTATGACTATGTCTCTCTATGTATGTAGGCCTACTTATATATATTATAAATGGTTTACTGAACTTAAATTTAAACTTTTTGGTATGTTGAAAGTTTCCTTACTTTTGGTTTCAGCAGTACTAAAGTTTTCTTTTTAGACAGGTTAGTTTCTTTTCTGCATATCTGCATCCCATTTCTTCTTTTTGTACATAGTAGGTAGGCAATGTCACAAGGAAAGACAAACAAACCCTTCATAAATGAAATTGACATGGGATGTATGTACCCAGTTTTGCCTTAAGTGTCTTTGTGTCTAAAAATGATATAGCTTGGAAAACAATTACTAATTTTTTTTTATCAATGAATTTGTATCCCAAGCAAAGATGAACTGTAAATCTAAAAATTGGAGTAAATTCATGGACCTTGTGAAGCATTATGGTTAACAGAAAGATTGGAGTTTGAGGGGTTTGCAAAGGATGATCCCTCCAGATCTTGCTACTTTATCCACTACTTACCAATTGGAATCTTACTAGTATCAGTGTTACCATAAGAAGGTCATTCTCTCCAAGAAAATTTTTAAAAATAGGTGTGGTTGCTTGCGATAAGCTTTTTTCATCCTTTGACTATATCAGAAAATAGAAGCAATCTTTCCAAAAGACCCTAGAAAATAAAGTTTGGAGACAGTTTCCAAAAAAAAAAACAGAATATTCAACTTATCTCAATTTAATACGATCCACATTCAGGTTATTATTCTTTTGATTGGTAAAAATAATGACACATTATATTAAGGCCAAATCTCAAATATTAATAAATGTCTAAATAGGGGTAACCATATGCTTCCTATCATGAAGATGTTTACATTAGCAACATGAAATCAAATCCTAAATATCTATTCTTATTACATTTCTCCATATTTTCAGTTATAGACAGGTTTCTAATACAGGCTAGTTTTACCTAAAAAATTCTTTTATACAAAATTTGTGAAGTTACCATTAGCTAATCAACAACTGGTCATAATCTTATTAACTTACTGAAAACCTTTTGGTTCTTTTCCCCTTTTTCCCTTTTGACTTGTCTTCTGCGGTGCCCAATTTTCGCTGAATGGAATTCTTTCTCAACTGTTTGGTTTTCCTGACATCCCCTAAATCTGATGCATCATGTTCATAATTGCAGCTGTCACAGATGCCTTATACAGCATAACAGCACCATTCTGTCATGAGCTGAATCTCATGCGTGATCAGACCTAACACTTTCAACTCCAAGAAGACCTTTCCCTTGTAAAAATTATATCTGTCTACTCTGTTCGGCACTAAGGGATCGAGCCAAAAAAACTGTTACTGTGCCCTTCTCCTCTTTCAGCCCCACCATAAGGCATACAAATTTCTTATCATCATTTATCGATCACTTTGCTTGATTAGTAAATACCAACAAGATTTTCTCCATCCCTTTCTGTAGATTCACCACGCATGGCTTCCCATTGTTCAACAAACTATATTTCTGCATTCAGTGATAGATTAAGGCATCTCAGTCTTAAAAAACAAATTCTCCATTAGTACATTTCATATATCCAAGGGTCTTACAAAAACTGCCATGACAAGATTCCAGTGACATCTTGTAAGCATTGGAAGTGATCCTTCTCAAAAAATACTGCGCACCTTTCAATTTTGAATACTCATTATTCTCCCCTAATGTGGCTATTTGTACCTGTACTTAAATCTTATGTCTTGGAGTTTAACTACTCATGGTTTACCTGCTCTTGTGCTTTCTTTGCTTTAGCTCTTAGTGTTTAGTTAGTTTTCGTAATTGATGGCCATTTTACCCTAGTAATTCTCTATCATAACTGAATGCACTTCAGAGTCCCATTGAACTTTGGTCATTTGTGGACATTTATATAATTCGGATTGTTTCATCTCTTTCTCCCTAACTTTATGCTCCAACCGTGTTCTTACCCATCTTCGTCACATTTCTTTTGGTTCAGTTTGTCTATGGTAGCACATTGTTTTCTACCAGTGCATAATCTTGGTGCAATGATTAGAGAGCATTTTGAAGATAGGTTTGATTGTAAAAATAACATGATTCGTCATTTTAGTGGCGCCTTGATGCATTAGAAGTTAGAACAGTGTGTTACCCAACCTCATCCTCTTTATCAAGGGAAATGTGTGTTGATGGAGAAGCTCTTCCAGGCTCTCCAATTAGTTAATTGGAAGGGCACTAACCTTGTTATCCATCAGTAGGTAATCCTTATTTGGTGCTAATCATCTCTTTTAATTTGAAAACTCACCTTCACTATTTCATGTTAAAGAATTGCCTCTCATATTTTTTTTAAAGAGTATTGTTGTTACTTCTCCAGCGTGGAAATGTAGATTCACCACATGAATCTTCAAGTGAAGAGTATGCATAGAAATATTTACTGGCTGAATCACACTCACCAAGTTTTATACCTACCGTCCAATTGGATCTGTTTTACAGTTCTTGCTTGCAGACTGTTGGTTATAGTTTACATTTTTTCAGCATTGTACTATGATTTCAGTTTATGTCATTTCAAACAATTGAATGATACCAAATTCTAAATTAATGTATTAGACATCATGATATTGGGTATGTAAATGTTCTGGACTTCAGTCCTGCAGAACATAATCAAATTTCTTTCAGGCAAAAAGAGAAAATTGCTAACATAGGTAAATTGAATGTGAGGGTTCTCTTTGTAGTTAGTGTACAATGCCTATTATTTATCTGACAATTTACTAATATTTTTGTTGCCTTTGAGTAGTTATAAGCATCAGTTGGTTGACAGTTGTGTTCCTCTTGGCAACCGTATGGTCTTTTAAATAGATTGTGTATTGTCAAGGAAAGGAGGATGATTTAGTTGGATCGACTCTCATCCTTGGCTGACCATCTCTGGTTTCTTTCTGTAACAATTTCATGTGTGAATAAAGATATACTTTGACTCCTGTATCTGGCATGCATTGTTATCTCTATTATTAATTCATGTAATTCAAGAGCAATAAACATTTAGTGTTACTTCAAAAGAATTCAGGTTATATTTGAGAGATTTATGCCCTTAGACCCCAATAAAGGCAAGAAGAGGCCACAAGGTGGTCAAGACCAAGAGATCGAGCAATCTTTAAGGATTGATGAGCAAAGGGTTGAAGGACAAAATTATGAGAAACACTTGAGGAAAATACAACCATATGATTCTCAAGTCAAAGCCAGAGTGTTAGTGGAAGTTGGAACCTCAATCTAGGAAATAAAAACAAGCCCACCACAAGAAATCATACGAATAAGGAGTGGCAAGAGATAGCAAGACATTTACCCTTAGTAGACAAAGTGTGTATTCATCTCATAGATCAAGTTGAAAATCCAAGACAACCTTCTCTAGACGAGGGAAGTTGGGAGATGAAGTCACATTCCTTCACAAAATTGTACGAGAGTAACCTTCAGGGCATTGAAAAGTTGTCAACTGAAGGAGAAGAAGTCGATCCAAGGGTGTAGAAAATAAAATCTGAAGGCAAAACAAGTGCACGAAAGGCTGAAGCTGAGAGAAGAGTTGAGGATTTCTACATTTGCCGAGAGTGCAAGAGAAGCATCAAAACATCCGAATCAAAACTCCCTAGCAAGCAGGTTCTAGGCACTAGGTTTGCATCAGAATAAAATCATAGTAAGCCCTAGATGAAAAAAGCAAAAGTTGCCCAAGTTTATAGGCAATGGATCAAAGGATCCCATTAGATACTGTAAGACTTGTGAAACAATTTGGATAGCAAATGGGCAAAATGATAAAGTAATTTGGCTATGGTCTTTTCCAGCCACCTTGCAAGGTGTAGTGATTGACTGGTATATAGAAATAGACCAAGCCTTTTGAAGCACATGGGAGAGATTAAAGAAGGCCTTCAAAGAAGAGTTTAAATTGCTTCATGATGATAATGAAATAGGAGAAAAAATTTACAATACAAAACAAGGTAAGCACAAAAGCATATGAGCTTATAATCGCAGACTTAAAGAATTGCTTGTAAAGCTAGAGAAGAAACTGGTCGATGGTCTCAAGAAAAGATGGTTTATCGAAGGTCTATATCTGTCATTAAGAAAAAAGATGAAGGTAGTACCACCCTCTTCCTATGCAAAAACCTACAATCGAGCAATGGACATAGAAAGTGAAGATAAAATGTCCTTGTCTTGTAAAAGAAAAACAAATGGAAGTTCAAATAATAATAGTGACAATAAATCAAGAATAGTACAAGCACATTGGAGAAACATGCTCCAAATAATGAAAGAATTGAAGGTGGAGAAAGAAACTAATGAATTATGGTGTTTTGAGTGCAAAAGTGAAGGTCACACCAAAGGTAACTATCCTAGAAAAATATTTTGTGAGATCTGTTAGGTAATGGGTTATTCAATAAAAGAGTGCCCATATAAATTGAAGACCAAGAGTACACAAGTACTCTTTTCATAGGGAGAGCAGTTCACTCCATTGAAGCCACATAACACACATCCAAACAGTTATCAAAATCAAAGAGGAAGGCCAAATCAAATACAATAATACCCCGAAGGATGTTCAGTCATACAATGTTGATAGTGTAATGAATGGGGACACTTTGCAAGAGATTGGTAGAACAAATAAGGCAGAGTGCAACTATTGTGCAAATGGTGCGGACTTGGAGACTATGAAGACAATTGATGTCCAAAGCAAAAGGCTTGATCAACCTGATTGATGTTGAAAGGAAAAATGAAGTATAGGTCATTGCACAAGCCCAAGCAAAGAAGGCTGCATACTCAGATCCACATACAAAACAAGCAAGATTTCATGAAGCAAGAGCTGAAGTTGAGAAAACCATGGATAATGAATGACACCACACAAATGCAAATGCAAATACAATCACAATTTGAGAAAAATATTGCATGGCAAGTACTTTAAGCTAGTGTACCAATTGAAGTAGTAGATTTATTCCAAAGTATTCTTGATCTCCAAAATGTTATGACTAATGCTATATAGGGGGAGAATGAGATGGTGCATCCTACAACTCATTTGGAATCTAGCAAGAATAAAAATCCAATAACTGAATGTCCATTGTCAGGTGACCAAGTGATCAATCCAATGCTATTGATAGTTAACACGACAAAGAAACCAGTGGTGGTGAATATGGAGATCCTTGGAAGAGATCCCACCAATACAATTGTTGATGGTGGGTTTGGTGTGACTATACTTCTAATAGACACTTAGTGAAGTTTGGGCAAGCTGACCATTTGGCACCCAACTTTTCAATTGGTGGGTGCAGATCAACAATGTATAAAGGTACTTGGAGTTTTAATAGGATAAAAGGTAATTATTGGAACCCAAGCATTTTTGTTGAACTTTGTGGTCATTTCATTAAGAAAGTGTATGATACATTATTGGGTCGAGGTTGGCTAGTACGAACTAAAGTCGATCACAATTGGAAAAAGAATACAATCTACATTGAGAACAAGGGTCAAAAATATATAATTGATTTGAAAAATCAGGTAGCAAGGAAGAAGTCTCCTCGGATTCGTTAGGTTAGGACTTGGGAGAAGAATGGATGGAGAATCAAGGTCCAATGGAACCAAACAACAAAGGAATTTTTTAGTTATAGTCATGTTTAGAGGATAAAACAAATTTGAAATTATCTATATGGCCTATTTCATTGGCAAATGGAGGGTTATGAAGCAATTCCATCAAACTACAGAGATTGATGAAGAGGAACAAGGATTGTGTGATGATAAGAAGCCAAGGAAGAATGATTTGGAAAAAATATATAGTTTGTGTTGGACGCAGTGCATGGTTTGCAAAAGATGGCGATTTCGCATAGGTATTTGACTTTGCAGAAGAATGCAAAATTACTGATGATATGCCTCAAAGTACTAAAGAGGACCTATACACAATCAAAAACAATATGCTTGCCATGATAAAAGCACCTTAAAAATCTATTTTATTAAAATAGAGGACCTATGACAAGTAAAAAAGCTAGCCATGCTAAGGACCACCATGCAAGTTTCTAGGATATACGGATGTGGGTACACATCCTTGGGATGTTTGAAAAATATTAGGATAGAGGAATCTTTTATTTGGCTAAATAGTAAATACAAGTGAACAATGAATTCAACATTAAAAAAACCATGTCATCATATATTTTTATAAAATTAAAAATATTAAATACATTG
>VDFB02375199.1:0-33532 GCA_007258455.2 Sequoia sempervirens
ATATGAGAGGCCACCATCAGAGCATAGAGCATAGGTCCTCAAGTTCACCACAATGATCACCCAGATGGGATGAGGGAAGCTTTGGATAGAGCCTATTTTGACATATATACCAGGACACTTGTATTTTGACCATCGAGCCTATGAGCTCTATTTTTGAGATACATTTTTGACATGGTTCTGTGGCACATTTTGAGCGAT
Organism: Sequoia sempervirens; assembly: GCA_007258455.2. Lineage (NCBI taxonomy): Eukaryota > Viridiplantae > Streptophyta > Pinopsida > Cupressales > Cupressaceae > Sequoia > Sequoia sempervirens. The sequence continues at coordinate 199 of VDFB02375199.1, forward strand.
ATACGATATGATTTTGGTGGCAATTATATAATGTGTAGTCTATTGCTATTTATTTATTATATCATGGATGATTTATTTTTTTATGATGTTTATGCAATCTATATGATGATGTAATGATTGTATATGTTGATGCCTTATATGTGATATCTAGATGATAGATACATGCATTTAATTTTATGATGTTATAGATGTCATGTATATGCCAAGTTATGTGTATGAGGGATGATGATTATGAAATGTCATGCCATTTTATGTTTATATGATACAAATGCAAATATGTATGCAATATGATGGATGGTCATCGATTATGATTATAAATGTAGGTGTGACATGTATGTAATATGTTATGCAAATTGTTATGTTATATAATAATGGATGATTATATTGATGCCTATATGCCTATATGTCATGGATATTTTTGTATTTTCTAATGCAATATGTATGGTCTAATATGCATGCATGATAATGCCTATATGATGCTTCTAACATTAATATATATGCATGATATCTTTTTGTGTGTCATAGGACACGCTGTCAAAATGAAAATGGAAGAAATGTTAGTGTGGAAGACATAGATGTTAGTATGGAAGGACTTCAATGTTTTTCCAAATAAATAATAGGCCTTGCATTTAATCATCATTGGGTGGTAAAAAAAAATGAAAAATGGACAAAAACACCATGGTATGACATAGACCAAAGTGTGCATGGTCATCCACTTGCAAGAAACAGACAGTTGCAGACAAGGAATGTCCTGATTCATACTAAATACAAAGCTGCCCCAACCTTTTTGCCATGACAATCCACAAACAACAATCAAATAAAAGAGTGATGAGATATTGACTCGCTCCTCTAAATCCTTCGTTGGAAATCATCGAGAGAGCTAGTAACATGACCAAATAAAAATCAAAAGAAAATAAGACAATAAGACAATAGTCATTCAAATCATTTTCCAAGTGCTTGCCAACATATGTTTCAAGCAAGTGACAAGTTGATTGTTTGACTTTGCCTGTCTTCAGGAAGGACACATCCTGATAAGGCAAATGAAATATTTTTGACAAATGAAAAAATTCTTGTAGAAAAAAGGACACATCCTGCATAAGACCTAGATTTGACTGATTGAACATTTGATGTTGGTTGATGATTGACTAAGTTGACCTGAATGTTTTGTTGAATAGTTTTTCTATTGATTCATGACTTGTTGTGTGATGCTTTGAGTGGCAGTTTGTGTGTCTGGATGTCTAACTTATTTTGGTTGACTTAACAAACCCTAAAAAGGATAAACTAGGGGGCCTCAGGGGCTCATTGATAGATGGCCTTGCCTACGTAATAATGCACAGAGACCTTGTAGTTTGACATGATGTGACTTTACCTTATTGAAAAATGACGTAATCATGATTTGAATTTTATTTGACAAAATTCTAAGGGACTAACCTAATGGCTCAACATCATAAGTGAATAACAATGGATGAACACGAAAAGGGCATGAGTGGGAAAAGAGGGACTTTGAAATTTCAAGCGATGGAAATGGAGGCGGAGCAAGATCAGCAGATCTCTAGCAATCAGAGTTGATTTCGAGTAAGAATCAAGGTAAGGATGATCAAGATGAGGTGGACTCCGAAAATAAAATCTTGGTGGAACTGGATGGAAAGGATATTCCAGTGGTTACTCCTGCAGATTCCCCTACCAGTAAAAAAAAATGAAAAAGATATTGAGTCAGTGGGGACCACTGGTGGCATTGGAGGTAATCACAAACCCTGGATTTCTCTATTTGGGGTAAAACCTAATGGAAAATCTTCTTTTCCCCTAGTGCAAAATATCTCAGAAAAAGGTAAGTTTGCAATTTTTGTGCCAGATTTGTTAATCAATCATAATATTGCTTTAATGGAAAGAACCCTGGTTGGAAAGTTTATGGGCCCTAGACCAAACATCAAAGTTGTCAGGGAGTTTGTTAAAAATAAATGGAGAAAAAATGGAAAATTTTTAGTTGCTGCTCTTCCAAAGGGTTTTTTTGCGTTTGAATTTACTTGCAGAGAGGACATCTTGGCTATTAGAAGTGGGGGTCCTTGGATAATAGGGAAATCTTCCCTAGCTCTAAAGAAGTGGTCCTCAAATTTGGACCTTTCAGACTCCATTTTTTAGAATGTCCCCGTTTGGGTCAGACTTTTGAGCCTTCCCCTGGAATATTGGAATGAGGATATTTTTTATGGTATTGCAATCTCCTTTGGAGAGCTCCTTTCTATTGACTCAATGACAGTTGCTAGAAAGATATTGGTATTTGCTAGAATATGTGTAGGGGTCTCTCAGAATGCTGACCTTCCCTCATCGATCGAGATCCAGTCAAAACTGGGTTCTTGGGTGCAGGAAATTGAGTTTGAAACCATCCCGTTTGCTTGTTTCAAATGTAGAAAATCTGGGCATTGGGCTAAGAAATGCCCCTTAAATGTTACCAAAGAGAACAAAAAATAAGCTGGTTCTTTGAAATTGATATGGTGAAAGAAATCAGGAGGTGATAACCTTGAAAATAAAGAATCTAACTATCAGAGTACCTCTAATGAGGCTAATGTGGTCATGGAAAATAATGGAGATGTTCTACTGGTACCCCAACACATGGATCTGGAGAAGACTTCACCTAGTAAGGAAAATAATTCCAATAAGGATCAGTTGGCGGGGGAAGATAATCTAATCCAAGATGATTTTCCCTTTTCCCAAGAACTAATCCCAACAGTGAAAAATGATGAGACCCCAGGCTTGGAGGATATTCCTATTCAGGGGCTATCCTTAGAGCTGAACTTCCCTCTCCTTCTCCATTCCTCTATTGGTCTTTCTCCTCTGGGAGTAGAGCACTTTTCGGATCCTAAATCCTTTGATGTGGTCAAGGATTCTTTTGAAAACCTAGACCATTCATCTAAACTTTCTAGCAACTTCTCATCTTCTCATTTGAATGGTATCATGTAAACATTACCCTATGAACAAAGGCTCTTAACTGATAAGGAATGGGAATCCAGTAAAGAGACGGATACCCAAGAAGAGACAGATAAAGAAGAGTTCTTATCAAAGAAAAAAAAAACAAAAACAAAAACAAAACAATGGAAGACTCCAAGTGGTATTTCAACTAGATCAAAAACAAAGGCAGACTATGGAGCATCTAAGAGCTCTCGAGGGAAAAAAAAAAATTAAATGGACAAGGGAGCATAACAGTTTTCAGGATATTGCGGATGGATCTCAGAAAACCATCCCGAAATGCCTCAAAGCCCCTGTAATTCATGAAGATTATGTCTTGGAATATAAGGGGACTCGATAGCCCCCACAAGCAGGATGTTCTACACAATTTTGTTAGAGACCATAAGCCTAATATTCTTCTTATTCAAGAGACGAAAATGTCAAAAGAAAAAATAGAAAAGATGAAACTCTTCTAGCACTGTAGTACTCATGGAAACAATTCGAATGGTGCTTCTAGAGGTATTGCTACCTTCTGGAATAACCACATTATCAATGGGGAGTTGATTTTGGAAGGCACGAACCATATAGCTACTAGATTCACACATATTAGGGATAGTTTCAGTTGGATTCAACTGAATATCTATGCCCCTAATGGTAAAGGTCTGAGAAAATCCTTTTGGATGGAGTTGGTTGCTTTTAGGAGGATTTTTGATAGAGAGCCTTGGATTGTTATGGGTGATTTCAATACGCCCTTAACGAATGGAAAAAAATTTGGAGGTTCCCAAATCAATGCGGAGAGTAAAGAGGATCTTCAGAGTTTCATTGATAACCAGGGGCTGGCAGATTTGGATTTACATGGAGCTTCCTATACCTGGTTGAATCACAGAAAGGGGTTGGAGCTTATACAGGTTAGATTAGATAGATCTTTAGTTTCCAATCATTGGTTTTTTGAGTATTATTGTTCTCTTAAAGCTCTCTCTAGAATTGGCTTTGATCATTTCCCTATCAGTTTTGTTGCGGATCCTATAAAAATGAAGAAAAATATCCCTTTCAGAGTGGAAAAAATGTGGCTCTCTCATCCTGCTTTTAAAGAGGAAATTAGAAAATGGTGGAATATTAGTATTTTTGGCACTGCTATCTTTAGAATAGCTAAAAAACTAAGGGAAGTAAAATGTAACTTGAAAAAATGGAAAAAAGAGTTCTTTGGGAACATTTTTAAGATTAAATCTACCTTCAAATGGATCTGGGGGAGATTCAATATAAAATCCAGAAGGAGGGATATTTGAATGACACTAAAGAAAAAGAGAATGAGCTACTTATTAAAATGCATGACATTATTGGAAAGGAGGATTTTTGGAGGCAAAGATCTAGAGCTTTATGGTTATCTACAGGTGACAAAAACACCAGGTATTTTCATTTATCGGTCTCAAAACATAGAGCTTTCAATAGAATATCTCAAATTGAAGTAGATGGAACCAAGTATGAGGAGGAGGAGGATATTAGAAAGTATGTTGTCTCATTCTTTAAAAACCTTCTTTCTAAGAATGATGAAATAAATCAAAGTGATCAAGACCATTTAATAGGTGCTATACCGAAAGTGATCAATCAGGAAAATAACACTATGTTGTCTACTATTCCTTCCAATGAGGAAGTCAAGAGGGCTGTTTTATCCTTTGATAGGAGTAAATCCCTGGGTTCGGATGGCTTCCCTCTATTTTTCTTCCAATGGTTCTGGGAGACTGTCGGAGACGATGTTGTGAATGTTGTTAAAGAATTTTTTGGATCCAAAAGTCTCCTAAAAGAATTGAATTCCACCTTCCTGGTTCTAATCCCTAAGAATCTTGGAGCAATAAACTTTGAGGCCTTCAGACCCATAAGCCTCTGTAATTCTATCTATAAAATCATCTCTAAGGTTTTGACTTCTAGATTATTAATTATTTTGCCTTCATTGATCTCACCTCAATAGAATGGCTTCATTTCTGGTAGAAAAATCCTTGACTCTATTGTTTTTGTGCATGAAAATATCCATTCTTTGGTCGAATCTAAGACTGAAGGCTTCCTATTAAAGCTTGATATATCAAAAGCCTATGATAGAGTTGACTAGAATTTCTTATTTAAGATTTTAAAGGGCTTTGGTTTTTGCAACAGGGTTCTTCAAATGGTGGAACAACTCGTGTCTACTGCTTCTATTTCTGTTATGGTCAATGGATCCCCAACTACTTTTTTCCAAAGTACCAGAGGTCTAAGATAGGGAGATCCTATTTCTCCTATTTTATTCACTATCATGGCTGAGATTCTTGGAACAAATCTAGAAAAGTTGATTGACAACAGATCCCTTTGTGGTCTTAACCCTTCCTCAAGTAATATGGTTTGCTCTCATCAACAATTTGTTGATGATACTATGCTATTGGGTAAATCCTTAGTCTCGTAAGGTAAAACTTTGAAATCTCTATTTGATAAATATGGGAGAGCATCTAGACAGCTGATTAATAATCAAAAAAGTTCTTTGTTCTTCTTCAACACTCTGGCTCATAGACGAACCAAAATTGTCAGAATCCTTGGTTGCAGAGTGGATTCCTTGCCTGCCACCTATCTTGGCTTACCCTTGAGCCTTAAACCTCCTGAATCCTTTTGGGTTTTGTTGGTTGAGAGGTTTAGCAAAAAGCTTGCTGGCTGGAAAGGTGCTCTGCTAAGTCAAGTGGGCAAACTTCAACTCCTCAAAGCTTCCCTCCAGAATTTGTCGATCTATGCTCTGAGCCTCTTCAAGATTCCTGCTAAGTTTGTGGATGCCATAGAAAAGATTCAAAAAAGATTCCTTTAGTTGGGTGTCGAAGAAAAGAAAAGACTTCCTTTAATTGGTTGGGATCTAGTGTGTAGACCAAAAAAGACCGAAGGACTTGGTCTTAGAAGAATCAGAATAATCAACAAAATCCTTCTAGCAAAAAAAATATGGAGAATTTTCTCATCTTCAGGTGAATGGACTGATATCCTTGCTAGTAAATATTTAGAGAACAATTGTTCTAATATTTTGCTAGAGGATTCCCATCTTCTTCCTAGAGGTTCTACCTGTTGGAATAATTTGATCATTGGGAAAAATATTGTGAACTCTGGAACTGGCTGGCAAGTCAGAAGTGGAAACAAAACTAGATTTTGGGAGGATAGATGGTTGTTCAAGGAGCCCCTTATAAAAATTGATTCCTTTAGTGGGTGGGCTGAGAATTGCAAAGCTCATTTTGGATCCTATGTGAAAGACTACAAAGTGAATCGAAAATGGGTGGATCTGTGTCTTATCAGTCAGGCTCTTGCTCCTATTTAGTCATCTTTATTGGCTGTTAGACTCTACTATGATCAGTTGGAAGATCGTCTTGTCTGGATTGATGAACCATCGAGCAACTATTCAATTTTGTCTGCTTTTGCTAGGATTACTTCCTCCCGGGGCTCTCCTCCTTTTTGGTCAAAGGCTTGGTTCAAACATTTGGTCCCTAAAATCAACATTTTTTTCTAGATCCTTCTCCAAAATAAGGTGCTTACGATTGATAATCTGTGTAAACATGGCTTTCAAATACCTAATAGATGTTTTCTTTGTAAGAGGGAAGCTGAGTCAGTGCGTCATATGTTCCTTCATTGTCCTTTTCCTGCCTCAATCTAGGAAAAAAAATTTAGCTTTTGGCATCTCTCATGGGTTTTTCTTTTGTCTATTGAAGACTTTTTCCTCCAATGGAAAGCTCTAACCCATAATCCTATTCTCAGATTTCTTTGGGACTTCTCTTTCCCTCATGTTGCTTGGGGCCTTTGGAAAGAACACATCAATAGAATTTACAAAGACAAAGAAGCTTCGATGGAATTTTTTTTTATAGAATCATTAGATTCTTGAAAGAGAATGTCAATGCCATCCCCCAGAAGGTTAGTAATTCTGTGATAGTGGCTCAATTGTCTTATGACCTTATAGTTTCCAAGGAATGGAATATTAGTCTTGATTTGCCTTATGCCCCTAAAAAATCCAAGAAGGATAGAGAGAATGTTCGCTGGTCTTTCCCACCTAATGATTGGGTCAAAGCTAACTTTGATGGCATGGCTAAAGGTAATCCAGGGGCAGTGGGTTGTGGTGGAGTCATAAGGGACTCCTTTGGCAACTTTATTGGTGCTACGGCCACTCCTCTTGGGTCCCAAACCAATCACTTGGCTGAGGCTACTGGCGCTTTTCACATTATAAATTTAGCCCATAGTCTTAACTTTAAAAATCTATGGCTTGAAGGTGACTCCAAAAATATTATTGATTGTCTTTGTGGCAAGTCCCCCCCTCGTGGACTATTAAATCTTGGATTGATGATGCCACCTCGACTCTTGCTAAATTTGAAAAAATTAAAATTTCACATGCTCATAGAGAATCTAATGTTGTGGCGGATTTTTTTGCCAATGAAGGGGTTAGGAGTAATGATTAGAGCACTTGGCTAAACTTTAATGATCTAAGTGTTAATGTTCGCACTTTATTGAATTATGATAAATCACATGGACAAGAGGCATATCATCTCTTTAATGAGGATAGTATGGAATTATCACATCACAATCATTAGATTGTATGGGACCGAGCTTATTTGTTTAGTCTACAAGGTGGATTGGCACGCTTTGTGGGTTCTTAGAGTTAGTGGGACCAGTTCCAGTGAAGATATTGTGTCTGTGTGCCCCACTGTGTTTGCTAAGATGGGTGGAGACAAGAAAATAATTGAGTCAGATAGCTATGAGATGCACACTAGAAATATTAAGGCTTGGAATAAGGTTAAAAGTGGGGGGTTACTTCGATTCCTAGAGAAGCTCCATGGTTCCAGTCAAGAGGCTACGGATCTTTTTGAGAAAAATTGGGATAATGGGAATCTTACCCTTTTTGGTAGGAATGTCGAGCTCAACGAAAACCTGATAGTTGAAGTGAAGGGAATATCACTGAAGGGCAAAAAAATTTTAGGGATAGGGTTTTTTCCAACGATGCCATTGTTAGATTTCCTAAAAAGGAGAAAGAAAAGTTAAAACTGGTAAAAATTGCTAATAGCTACTTTGATGCTGACACCATAAAAGCCCTGTGGAGAAAGGTCCTACGTGTCATCACATGTGGAGTACATAACTATGGATGGTCATTTCACCAGGGTCTATGGCTATCACTTTTCCCTGCTCAACCATTTCCGCCACAAGGTAAGGGTTTCTCTCCCCTACTTTCTTTGCTGCTCTTTGAGGAAAAGCCTGGTTGACCACAAAAAAACCTAGAAGATTCCCTATTCTGCATACCGGCCTGATTAGATTAATTGTCAAGCATTACCAAAATTTTCCTGCCCCTAATAATCTTGAGGCCTCCCCTAACTCTGAAGATGATGATACTGAACCCAGCTGCTCGAGGTTTTTGCCCAATCCAAGCCCGGCTAGAACTGTCCTTAGTCTACCTGCTGCCCATTTGGGCAAGAAAAACCTAAAACCTCTTTATGTTAAAGGTTGTGTTGTGCTTGAACTAGAAATCCCCTCCCTTATTGATAAGCATCCCAAGGCTAAAAACCTTGTGTCGTACTTTGAAGATTCCCCTGACTTTGAGGTGTTTGGGCCTAATAATTTTGAGCCCTCTACTAATCTGTCGATGGATAGGATTACTAGAACTGGGTCCCCTGTCACTCATGTCCCTGAGAATACTTGTCTCAACACTGATAGGGACCCCTCTGTGGATGTTTTGAATTTAGCTGGAAATTATGTTGATACCCACTTCAAACTCTCGAAATGCACTTTCAATGAAATTAATGAGCTAAAGATAAAAAATTGTGCCCTGCAAAGCAAGCTGGAAGAGTTGGGAGCCAAGGTTGTGGCGATTGAAAAAACAAAAGTGAAGCGAAGAGATCACATTCTCGGCAATGACACTCAGAACCAAACTGGCAAAAATAGAAACTTTGAAATTGAGATGGAAAAAATGAAAAATACGATTAAAATCATTGGTGAGCAAAACAATCGTATGGCCAGACACAACGCCATAATCATCAATGCCATGACCGAGAAACTGGACAAAACCCATCAGGGATCTCTGGTAGTTGACCTGGAGGATACCAATGAAAGAAACCAAGGAGGAGGATGTTGGTATCTCTAAGAGAACCAGGGAAAATCTGAAGAGGAAGGCTCCCCCCACTCCATAGATGATTCAAACGTTTAAGAAGGGTGTTCACAAGATGAAGAACTTGGAGGCAGAGACTGAGGCTGTCCTAAAGACTCTGAGATAGTCACTGCTAGTTTTTTGTTGGCTTTTTTGCTGACTTTTGTTGTTCTTCCTCGTCTTTTGTGGTTGGTTGCTGTTTTTTCTGGTTTTATCCTGATATGCAGCTGGTTGTTTTTGCTGAACTTTTCTTTCTTATCTTTTATATTGTAATACTTTGTGGTTTCGGGTCCCTGTAAAACCCGTTTTACCCTTTATCAAAACCTAATGGCTCAGAGGCACATTGACAGATGGCCTTGCCTACGTTAAGTATAGAGCCAACATAGTTCAACATGACTTGATTGACATGACTAAATCTGACTTTGTTTTTAGATTTTTGCAAGTTATTTGAATTTTTTGTGTATTTGACATGTTTTGATTTTTTTATATTTTCATGGTTTTATGATTTTTTTTGTCTTTTTGGGAATATTTGTTTTTTTTGAGTTTTTGTCATTTTGTGATTTTTTGTCTTTTTTGAAGGTTTATGATATTTTGTTTGACCTCAAGTGTAGAATCCCTTGAAGACATAGGTTAGTTACTTGCCCCTAGTCAGGATGAGACCAATTTATTGGTGATGTGATGGAAATGGTTATTGTTGATGAATATGGAAGGTGAAGGGATGCAAGATGTCAATCATTCCAAGCCATGGAAAGGATGTCAAGACATTATTATGCATGATATGTGGAGGGAGAATGATGTTGAAAGTCAAATTGGAATGATGGTAGATGACGAAGAAAAGTCCACTACACATGATGCCTATTTGCTAGGTTTTCATCATGGTACTTATCCAAAGCGCCACCAGAGTGGTTTTCACTGTTGTATGCATTATTTCTCTTTAATATTTTCTTTAATTTTATTTTTTTGGTGTTTCCAGGACACTTGTTTTCCAGGTTTTCATCAAGGTAATGATTTTTTTGATTTTTTGATTTTTTTGTATTTTCACTTTTATGACAAGACTTTAAGAAGCTGTGTAGAAGTGATAGGTCGTGATGATGCATTGAACTTGTTCAAATGGCTGTGCTAGATGAAAGGACCTAATTTGCATGAAAAAGGAAGTGGAAAATATGAAGGATGATGGAAGTGGCAAATGAAAGAGACTATAGTATGATCTGTAATGTGCACACTATGTGGGCCATTAGGCTTCAGATGAAAAGGAGTTTGGGAGACCAATGAGCTAGAGTACGTAAAGGGGTCATCATCAAAGGTACATTGAAAGAAATCACCAATGGAGATGGAATGACATGATAGATGGATGAACATGGATGGATTGAATGGAGTGTATGGAATGAGCACAAGCGACAAGGATGTAGACATTGGACCAACAAGTTCTTTATTTATCTTCAACTTTTGAGACATGCCCAGGTAGTGAGTTTTGATGGAGAGGAATACTTGGAGATCAATGCTTTTTGATTTTCACTTTGGAATTTTATTTTTGATTTGTCTAATAGCTTTTGATTTTGGCTAGAGGACTTCTCTTGATTTTCTTTTATTTTCATCATGTCTTTTGATTCTTGATCTCGTTTTAAAGAGGGTGCTTTCATTTTTGATTCTTGAGCTTTTACCTTGTTCTTGTCTTGAGAAATGACTTATTGATCCATATCTATGATGTGGATGGACATGAGTGGAATGGATGAAGTGGATGGAGTGATAGAAATATTTGGTGGATGAGTGAGAGTGGCGATGCCATCAATGGTGTCTTTGGGACTATCCTTTTTGGTAATACTAATGTCAAAGGAAGCTTGCACATCCTTAATGACTTGGAAAGATGACTTAGTGGTGGCAATAGTAGGGGGAACATACCCTAACCCAAGATAGTGAGAAGGGTTAGAATGATTAGATGGTGAATCAAAGGATGAAGTAGTGGAATGAGGGTCATGAGATGGAGATAAACGATCATGAATGGTAAAGATGAAAGTGTCATCAGGGTCCCAAAATGCCTCGCTCCAAGAATGACCATCTATTTGTATACCTCTTGAAGCTATCTTGACATCATTGTTGGAAGTCAAAACCTTCTCAGTAGTATTAGCATTGCCGTTTATCTGTAGCTTGTCCATACGATACTCACCACATCCCATATAATGTACTTGGACCTTGGGGTTTGATGGTGCAGAAAATAAAGTGGATGCCTTGGTCAATGAAGATGGATCAATGTATTGTGACGAAGTGGAATATAAAACTTCATTATTAATAGGCACTTGGAATTGTGTGGTGGGTATGTGAAGGATCATGATGGGCCAGAAAGTGGCAATATGATGGGTATGTGTAGGGTATGTGGCTGATGAATCTTTTTTTAACCAAAATTGTTGAAACAAACATGATTTTTAAAGGATATTCTTAGCTTTCCACAATATAAATTATGCTTTACTTTGAATTTAATAAATAATTATTATTCATTTTCTATTTGAATTACTTAATTAAAGTCCTAATTGATAGGTTGATTGAAAACATCTATAACTTTCAAATGGTATCACATTTTTTGAATCTGAAACATGCATCACATTCTATGCTTTACATACTATAAGATTTTAAAAAAATGAATTTCATGAAGTTTTGACCAAGTTAAGGTGATCGACATACGAGTTTTTATATTTTTAAAAGTTGTAATAAAAAATCATAATTAATTATTTACTTGGAAAAAATTACAAAAAAATATGCATCACATCGAGACATGAGTCCTCTACTTATATCTAAAATATTATAAAAAATATTATCATTTTATTGTGGTTAGGGTGGTTAGACGACACCTACTTCTTATTTTTTCTATGAAATTTATACTGCATTTTAATTTAAAATTTTCACCAAATAGATTTAAAAAAAAAAACCTAGTAGTTTAGAAACTACATTCAATTTGATACAAATTCTATTCTTACATATTTTTGAAATAATATAGATAACTTGATCAAATTTTTACGTCAAGTTTCCTATCTCTAATTTTTTTGAATTTTTTTTCCACTTAAGGGCCTATTTTTTCCATGATGATCCTACACATAGCCTGGTCCCTCTCAAATTTTTACAATATTGGAATGGGTAAAGATCACCAAGGATTGTTATTTTAGTGCCTTCATAAGGAAACTTCAGACATTGATGACATGTACAAGGAATGGCCTTCATGGCATGAATCCATGGTCTTCCAAGGAGGAAGTTATATGGGAGATTGAGATCCAAGACTTGAAATGTGGTGTCCATCATTTTAGGTCCTACTCTAATAGGTAGTTTTATAATGCCCTTGGAAGAGTTCTCTTCATCTTTATAGGATTTTATTACTATGGTCTTTGTCACATTCACACATGCTTTAGAGAATCCCAATGCCTTGACTACTTTAAGAGTTCAAATGTTTAGACCTGCTCCATCATCTACCAAGAATCATTTGACTTTGTGCTTATGGATGAAAAATTCAAGGTGAAAAGGCTCATTATGAGTGGATTTTTGGAATGAGTAATCTTGTTCTGAAAAGGAGACATTGATCTGATGCAAAAGGGAACTATGACAAATGTTGCGAAAGTGAATTACATAAAGGTGAGAAAATCCTTAATGCCTTAAGCTTAACTGAAAAGACATTAAATAATGGAGCAACATGAACAATAAAGAGAGAGAATTATAGCACATAAAAAAGAGAGAGGATGACACAATATTGATTACAAAGTTTTTCTGAGTGGTCTATGTCTCTGGGTCTATCTCAACTAAGTGACCAATCTATTAACAATGCTCTAGATGTTTCAGTACAAATTCTGAGAAGAAGAGCTTTCAACATGCAACAAAAAGTTTTAAGAAAAATCTAAACTCTATCGGCTCCCAAAAGGCTCACAAAGGCCTACAAAGGCCTATAGACAGAGCATAATTACAATATAAAAATCTACAACAAAAAATTCTACACAACTCTCTCATAATCTTCTCAAAATCATTCTACATCGTATGGCTTACTCCTCTTCAAGAAAATCCTCCTCATAGTCTCCAATTCTTCTCTGTCCCCACTTGGATTCTTGAGAATTCACACCAAGAATGGGATGATTTGAAAAGCCTCCTAGCTTCTCCTTTTATACATGAGGTTTTTCCAATTTGGTTTATAACCACTAAGATTTGTAATTTTTCCCCCTTAGGAAAAATAAAAACAAATCCCCCATATTTACATATAGATAATTAACAACCCCTAAAAAAAAAATTTAAATTAGTTTTAAGCCCTTATTTTGTTACCTTTTCGAGCTATTATAGTTTGGGTTGTTTTTTTGTTTTATCTTATTTTAATTTAAGTCCTAACTAATAACCATTTAGGGGTTATTTAGTTAGGCCTCAGGCCCAACTATTGGGCATATTAAACTAGCACCATACAATATTCAAACTGCACCGATGATGCATCGGTGCCTCCACCTTTTACAAGGCCAGTAGTCGAGGGTTCAACTCCCACTATTGGATTTTTATAGCCAATTTTTAATGGCTTCAAAACAAAACAAATTGCCGCCTAACTATAGTAAAGAGCAGTTTGTGGGTGCATCATTGAGGCTAAGTGGATGGTAGGGAGGAGGTTGCGGGGTCGAACCCCTCCAACCACATTTTTGATAAAAAAACTCATATGCGCCAAAGACGGGAGGAGAATGAGGTGCCTCACGTCTGACAGAGGGAGCAACCACATGTCAACCTACTATAGGTCCAACCTCTTAACTCATGCCATGTGTCCTATTCTGATAGGTCCACCTAATAGTAAAAATTTCCACATCACCTATTCTATCAGTTGTATAGACTGACATGTGTCAGTTCGAGATTGGTCCACTTCATCATATAGTATGTTGAGTTAGCATGCTGTCATCATCGTAATCTAGTCAACATAGTCAACCTGGAACTTTGATTGGCCGTTTCTTTGCCATACGAGCTTCATTTTCGATGAAATGAGTGGCATCAGGATTTTCTCGTCAAGCTCTTTGTCATGATGTCGATTTTGACGAGTTCTGAGACAATCAATTTTTTCACCCTTTTGACTGGTCCCTAGTTCCTATTTTGACCAATCTTTGATTGATCATAACTTTTGTGTACAAACTTTATTTTTCATGATTCAAGTGGTGTTGGAATCATGCTTTTGAGCATTACACCATGGTGCCAACTTTCCGAGCATTGGAGATAATTAATTTTTCAAGGTTCATAGATCCTCCTAGATCAGACATGATGGGGATTAGTCAAGCATCCTAACATTTCTTAAAAATGATTGACATCAAGGTTGGTGGGATAGAAGCATCTTGCAAAGCCTTGTCAAGGATAGCCCTATGTTCAGGAGAAATATGAAGCAACTCCAAGACAAATATTTGTGTGGGAAGTTTACCTAAATGATCCAAGAGGTTATATTGAGTCTTTGGCTTTTGAGGTTGAGAAGGAGCCCTTTGGAAAATGACCTTAGTCCGACATGTGTTGACATTTCATTCCAAAGGTTTATTGATGGTAATTGTATTAACACTCTCATCAATGACTCAAATGTGGTTTATGATAGTGGTATAGTCATACTTGGCCTTAGTGTAATTGGTGTGATTTTTGGTCTTTTATCCTGAACTAGAGGGATTTCCATTTCCATGGTCTTGTAGGGGATTCTTGAAAATTTTATGGTCATTATTAGATGTGGCCTATTGTCCATTGACTTCAATGGTGCCATTCTCAACAAGGTCTTGGACTATTTTCTTAAGTTCTTGGCATGATGAAGTGGCATTCCCTTTGGCACGGTGGTATTCACATGTAGCATTGTCATCCCATCAAAATGGTTTAAACTATCATGGGTCACAATTTTTAATGAGTGGTAATTGTATGACCTTCAATTGTAGGAGTTGTTTTAGGATGGATTCAATTGGTTCCCTTAAGGGAGTGTATTGTCGTTTAGCTGGATACTTTCTTGTTTGTTTAGGTTTATCACATTCTTGGTTGTTTTGGACTGTATTTTTCATTTGATTTGGGATATGCATCACGTTAAGACCTTTAAGATTAATTGTGGGGATCATTTTTCTCACAACTTTATCATCTACAACCCCATCATTTGTGAATTTTTTTTTGCATGACTAATACTTTTTCTTGTCATTGGATAGGTTTTGGTTAGTTGTGTTTTTATTGTTGATCTTGACCTCTCCCTTGTTAATGAGGAATTTTTAAAGAATAATACCTTTCTCAACTATGTCCACAAATGAGGTACAACATTGCATTCATAACTCATGTTTCAAGTTTTAGTTGAGGTTTATAAATAAAATGATTTTTTTTGTTTCTCATGGATTTTGATGGGACATTGACTAGCCAAATGCCTCCATTGTTGGAAGAAGGTTACAAATTTTTCACCATCTTCTTGCATGGTATGAGATAGGGTAGAAATTATTATTTCAATGTCAATATTGAATGCAAAGTGCTCTACAAATTTGTCTACTAAGTCTCCCCATGTTCTTATGCCAGTTGGTAGGTATGAAAACCATTCAAGTTCTTGTCCTATAAGACTTCATGGGTATAGTCTCATTAGGTATGTTAGTTCATATGCAATGTCTATATAAGCTGTGGAACTCTCTTATGTATTGGATATGATTTCCCTTCCCTCTAAACTTAGGCAAGTTAGGTGTGACATAGCCATGAGTGAAGAGTGGAATGTATATACTCTTGTCAAATGGATAGGGACATAAGTCTTTTGTGGAGTAAGTCTTCTTGTTGGACACTTGCATATTCTTAATTTATTATTTTAGGGTAAGCATTTGAGTTTGTAAAACATCCACTTGGGTCTATGATGGGTCTTGTGTATTTTGAGAGCCCATGTTTGCATGTTGGAACCCAATGTTAAGGGATAGATTTTGATTGGGTATATGTGTATGTGATAGATTTTGGTTTTACATATGTGTGTAAGATGATATTTGGTTATGAATGTTTTGGATATGGGTTGGAATGGGAGTGTTGTGAGGAGGATTGGATTATGTGTGACATAGGTTTGTAAAGATATGACCATGTGAGTGTTGGTTTCCATATTGTGGGAAGGGTCCTTGTGTGTTATGTAGGATAGAACCTTGAGTATTTTTTTGCACATGTATATGGGGAGTAGGCACTTGTTTTGATGGAGTAGCATGTTGTGATGCCCCAATGTTTGGTATAGAATTCATTTTGGGAGTCTTGTTAATGACAATATTTGGTCTTTTGGTTGAGGTGTTTGTGCTAAGTGGATTGGAGGATGATTCCCCCATTGTGTTTGATGTGGAGAATGGATTGGATGAGGCACCAAAGGGTTGTGACATGGGTTGTGTTGTGGTGTTTTGAGGCATGCCTTGTGTTATAGTTTGTGTGCCAAATGGTGAAGTGTGTATTATCATTGCATCTTGTGTGGAATCTCCTAATGGTATAGATGTGTTGACTTGTGGGATGTATCCACTAGAAGTAGTGTATTGTGTCCTTGGTTTTGTTTATTTGGTGAAGATTCCGCTTGTATCATATTGAAATCAAAATCATGGGGTAATGTGGCTCCTTCTGACAATAGTTTGGCTAAGAAACATTGAGGATCTAATGCCACAATTTCATCAAAAAAAGAGGCCACTTTAGGATCTTGTGTAGTGGCCTCTACTTCTTCTACCATTGGTCTTCCTTGTTTGTATCTAATGATGAATTTTTCAAGTGGATTGGGAAATGATCTTTCGGGTCTAGGTGGTCCCTGAGAGAGATCGCCAAAAGGGTTGAAATTTTTTTCATCTTGTGGAAAATCCATTTCTTTTTATTTCCTTTGTGACCTTGTCTCAACCATAAATGAATTGCAAGAGGAAGATGAATGTGAAGGTAACATGGTATGATGTATAAGATGACTATTCAAAGGTATTTCTAGGTATGACTAAGGCCAAGGTTATGTAACTATTTTTTTATTTATTTTTCAAGTATGCGGAATGCCTAATGGTAATACCAAATTATTGATTCAAAGTGACAAAATTTCAAGGTGTCAATAGTATATATGTCACAATGAGATTACAAGCTATGGTCTATGCAAGATGACTATATTTTTTTTGAATTTTTGAAGGTACAAATGATGTCTAAGGATGATGTCAAGATACAGGACCAAAGTGACAATAGTCAAATATTAATGGTGTCACAATGAAGCCAATATCTTGATTATGACTAAGGTATGCAAGTGAAAAAGGATGATGGGTGTGAATGACAGTATGACCTAAGAGGATGAATAAAAGTATGACAAATAAACACCTTGAAACAAATCCAAGGTAAGGTTGCTTAATCTAACTAAGATAGCCAACGTTAAAAACCTGATTTATCAAGACCTCAATGATCGTAAGGACTAAAATGATGAGTTGACAAAGGTGGTCTCAAACTAGCCTTGTGAGTTGAGGAGCCAACCTAAATGATAAAGGACTAAGGTGTTGGAAAAGTGAGGTCAAGGTAAACTTGATTTTGTCACACTATGGATTATTCTAAAGACTGATAAGTTTCCAAAGCCCAAACCTACAAGGTATATGAAAACTAAAGGATAACCTAGAATGTTTGACCTATGACATTGCAAAGGATGCAATGATGGAGAAATGGATGGATGACAATCTAGAAACTTGCAAGTCTGTGATTAGAGAACAAATTAATGCTCAAGATTGATCATAAAATGGATTGTCTCGGCTTTCCCCTAAAATTTTCAATGGATTGCAATTGCATCATTTTGAGTCTCATTTGTGGTATTCTATGTAACAATTGCATCATTCTAGAAATGTTAATTATGTTTTTTTGAATTATAGTTGCAGTGAATGACAATCAATTGCGGTTAACAGTGTATTTTTCTAGGTTTTGACTAATTTTTGACCAATTTTGATGTGATTTTGTGAAATTAATTTTTGCAAAATTAGCAAGTAGTCTGAAGACACTTGTTTTTTTTCTGGTCTAAGTGTGAAAATGTTTAATTGCAATGTGTATAAAGATACTCATAGACAATGCACAATCCTAGGTTGGAAAGGATACTACAGTTTGTTGAGTCCCTACTTGGATTGCTCCAAACACTTAGACAAAGTTGACAACTAGAGATGTTGGTGACACTGGTTCCCCCTTACATGGAATGAGCACACCAGAATATCTTACCCTTGAAGATCCTAAGATCTTGTGAACCAAGGGATTTCCTATATCTACAATGAATATTGGAATGTAGGGAGGCTTCAGAGGTCTGACCTCTTGCATCGACAAGTAAAAGGGTTTTTGGCCTCTAAAATAAATGGTTCTTAATCCATGTTTTGGGGTAATACTAGTTCCCCCAGTTCCTTTGTTAGAAAGAATTTTGATGTATCTCACATATATTGAGGGTGACACTTGTTGGTATAGGACAATTGTACCAAGTGATTGAAGACTTTCCCAACAATCACAATTATTTATATAGCGAACTGAAAAAAAGTACTGCTTGGGTCATTCCCTCTCACAAGTGGGGAGGAAGACCCTCTAAGGGAGAATAAATCAAGATAAGTATGTTGTTTTTGATCTCCAAGATTGCACGAACTGCAAGGAGAGAGCATACAAAACACCTTTTTCTCACACTTGCATGGGGTTCATTTTAAAAAGAAAAATCCCCCCAAAAAAAGTGTGGGTGATTATGCAAATGTCTACAATATTCTTTTGATTCTCAAGATTACCAAATGGTGAGAGAGAAGAGCATACACACCTTAAGACAAGTTACAAATCTACAAGACAATGAAGACACTAGTTCTTTTTAAGCCCAAATCTAAATGTGAGAACAACACTCAATGCAAGATTGTTGGTCAATTTTAAGTCCCAAATGAGTGAAAATGCAAGTTATTTTTAACCAATGAGTGAAGAAATGCAAGTTATTGTAAATTTTAAGCCTAATAACATGTAGATGCAAGGGTAATTTTAATCCCAATGAGTGTATGAAAATGAAACAAGATAGATAAGTTAGCAAAGATGCCTCCTTTCCACCTATGCCACATTCTAGAAATACAATGTTAGTAATAGATAACCCCTAAGCTATGGAGCATTTTCCAAAGATCTAAACTAAAAATTTGATAGAAACCCTAAATTTTAAATTAATAGGAAATTGCGTCATAGGAAATGGCGACTGTGTCATTCAAGATGTCGACTATGGCTCGGAAAAGAAATTGCGACTCTCGGTCGATATTAGATGTGGTGAACCTCCAAGTGATTGCAGTAAATGATAGTCAATTGCATCATGTGAACTTGGACCTGCAAAATATAAAAGTTCCAACCAAATTTGAATAACTAGCGACTAGTATGATATGCAACTAAGGTTAATCTAAGGAGATGAAAAACCAGATAATATAAAATTTCTAAAAAAATTAAGAAATTAAACAAAGTCAAAATGTGACCTAATCTAAAGTAGTTGTGTCATTCGACATCACAGTTGTGGCACTATGTCACAAGTGATTGCATTGTTTGAGCTAGCAGTTGCGTCGATCCATACAAGTAACTTGCAAAACCAAAATTTTCATATGAATTCTATGAATTTTTCCTTTCATGTCGGGTTTACCAATGTAATCAAGGTAAATTATGAAAGGTTAGGCAATAATGCATGTAAATCAAACCCTAATAGACAATGAATTATAAATAAGCATAAAGACGTAAAACATAAAACAATATTACCAAAGAGTCTTCATGCCTCCATTGATTCACCTCCATTGCACTTCTCCATTTTGCTTGATTTGAATAATTTCCCTCAGATTTTTGTGTATGCAAATAGGCCTAATGACAATGAAAAAAAAATATTAAAGATTCTAATTGACTAGAATGCACTTGACTTGATAGAATGTAGATAGACTAGATAGTAGATAACAAGATGTCTCTAGATTGCTCGTGGATGATTTGACAATGGGAAAATAGACGCCTTTTATAGAATTTTAATTTGTCATGAAAGGCTAAGATTGAAAGGTTAATTTGACCTAAAGATCAATGGCCAAGGATGAAAGTTGTAGTATGGAATAGGGTTAGGGAAAAATAAGGGAAAATGATAGGGATGAAGGGTTGATATTGAGTTATGAGATAATTCAATCAAAGTATAGAATTAAATGGGATGTTAAGAGATAAGATTTGGTGTGGAAGATAAGATTGGCACATATAAAGAGGTTGTAGGAGAAATTTAAATGAATAATTAAATAATAAAATTATTATTTAATTATAGAAGACATGTGACATGTTGACCTTTTGACTTAAATAATGATTTAATTCAAATTTGGAAGATAAGGACAAGTTAGTAAGCAATTAAATAAATAAAATTTATTTAATTTGATGAAAGAAAAGGATAATGAATAATTAAATAATTAAAATAATTATTTAATTATAGTGGAAAGGGACATTATTGACATAATTAAATAAATAATTAAATAATAAAATTATTATTTAATTATAGAAGACATGTGACATGTTGACCTTTTGACTTAAATAATGATTTAATTCAAATTTGGAAGATAAGGACAAGTTAGTAAGCAATTAAATAAATAAAATTTATTTAATTTGATGAAAGAAAAGGATAATGAATAATTAAATAATTAAAATAATTATTTAATTATAGTGGAAAGGGACATTATTGACATAATTAAATAAATAAAATTCATTTAATTAATCAGAGAGGAAATAATGATAGAAATTAATTAATTAAATAATTAAATTTATTTAATTATCAATGATGAAAAAGGAAGTAATGAAGAATTTAGGAGTTGCAGGCCTAGGACAATTTTTAGTGTCTACAATCATTAAAACATCAAAACCTTCATTCACATTTGGATCTATATTAACCTTGTTAGCCTTTAATATGTTAGAGTGATTTACTAGGAGAGAAAATAACATAAATTGAAATACAACACCATGAACAACAAAACACCAAATTTACATGGAAAACTGAAGAAGGGAAAACATGGTGAGGATTAGCTCACAATATTTAAAGTAATTGCAATACTAAATACACTAGGCTCACTACTAGAAGGCTCATTTCCCAAGAAAAATAAGGGATCACTACCAAAGGCTCACTTATATTTTATAGAAAAGAAGAAACATTGTTACAATGATAAATCCATCTCAAAGCAACAAAAAGGTTCCACCACAACATCACTAGTACATTCATAGTCCTTGTAAAGAATTTAGACACCTTCTACTCACTGCTTAGAGTATTCTAACACATTAAAGCTCACAAAAAATTTCACACCTTAACACTCTACAACTCTATACTTCACATCACACCCATTGTAATTCGCTACACTCTCATCCTCCATCAATATGGAAACAATCTCCAAGGTCGACTATGCACCTCAACCATAAAAAATGAAATCAAGTCAGTACCAAAAAATTCCCATAGTGGAAACTATTGAAGGTGGACCACATTACAACTTAACTTAGACCTGGATCCATATATACATGCATGCCCCACCACACTTCCACAAACACTAAAGAAAATATGTAATTAGTGTAAACACCTAAGGTTGGTTGAACCCATGCCAACACCATTAAACATTTAAGTACACTATTTCTTTGATCCAAAGACAACTTGTGGAAAACATACATCACTTGAACACAATATGGAATATTCCACAAACACCCTGAAATCCATCAAATTCCTTCACAATAACTTTCACCTACAAAAATTACTCATTTTGTACAACCAGCTAACTTTCCACACACTATAACTGATGAAACCAACCTTGTGGAGCACCAAAACACAAGAAACTTCAACCAAAGATAGATATGAGCAATATGAGAAAACCCTCAAATCTGCAAGACTAGAAAACACACTACCAAGAGATGTAGAGAAAAAAAATTTCTCCTAGACAATACTGCTTACACAATTCACACACTAGTGAACACAACTCTCTCCACATGATGATCCACAACAAAAAAATTCTAGGTATAACACCTTTGATCATCATATCTAAACCACACATGAATAACTTCAATGTAGAAGAAACAGAAAGCAAAATGAGAACACCACTCTATATGCCAAAGGACCTCTCAACCACATTGTTTTCTATTTTATTCAAATTTTAAATCAAAAGCACTTGGAAACCAAGCACCACAAGCACATTCTCATCATCTACACCACTTCCTCAACACCACTAAACTAGCTATAATAAAACAACTCAACAACACACATGATTATCAAAGCAACACTAGAGGTTGACACCAGTGACACTACTAATGACAACATAATGTAACTAATCAAATCATCACTAGGGTTAACATAAATTTCCAACACTCTCTCCATAGACCTGTAGACAATAATGCAACAATAAGGATATGTTGACATCAATAAAACCAAAAAATACTCGTGCTTCCAACAATACCCAAAAATATAAACCTGTTGACATCAATGAAAAAACATAAAATTCCATCACTTGAACACAATCTAGAATATTCCACAAACACCCTAAAATCCAACAAATTCCTTCACAATAACTTTCACCTAAAAAATTACTCATGCTATAAAACTAGTTAACTTTCTACATACTATAACTCATGAAACGAACCTTGTGGAGCACTAAAACACAAGCAACTTCAACCAAAGATAGATATGAGCGATATGAGAACACCCTCACATTCGCAAGACTAGAAACCACACTATAGAGAAATGTGGAGAAAAACATCTCTCCCATATATTACTTCTTACACATTTCACACACTGGTGAATACAACTTTCTCTGCATCATGATCTAGAATAAAAAAACTTTGGATATAACACCTCTGATCAATGTATCTAAAACACACATGAAGATCTTCAATGTAGAAGAAATATAGAGAAAAACTAGAACACCACTTTGTATGGCAAAGCACCTCTCAACCACACTATTTTCTCTTTTATTTAAATTTTATCAAAAGCATTTGGAAACCAAGCACCACAAGCACATTCTAATAATCTACAACACTTCCTCAAAACCACTAAACCATCTATAATACAACAAATCAACCACACATATGCTTATCAAATAAACACTAGAGGTTGACACCAGTGACACTACTAATGAAAACATAATGTAACTAATCAAAGCATCACCAAGGTTAACATAATCTTCCTACACTCTCTCCATAGACCTATTGACATCAATTCAACAACAAGGATATGTTGAAATCAATGACAATAGAAACTACTCATGCTTCTGACAATCTCCAACAATATAAACCTGTTGAAATCAATGACAACACATATAAACATACATCACTTGAACATAATCTAGAATATTCCACAAACACACTAAAATCTTGTAGTGTCAAAAAATGTCGTCGGGGACATTTTCACACTTGTTTGGGCCCTCCTTTCCAAATTGAGATTAATGATGCCTTTATTTTAGTCTTGTAATGTGTTTGACACATTCACATAAGGTCTTGGGCCCTTATGAATGAATGAATTCAAATGGTACCTTGCTAAAGTGTTGTGAAGTGTTGTAACACACTTTCTCACTTTTCTAAGGTTTTATTAATTAACAAAACATAATAAAACTCTCTTCAACCTTAAGCCCACCTTATATAAAGCTTTGTAACACACTTTCACACTTTTCTAGGGTTTTCATTAATAATTGGGCTTTCTTATGTTTTAATTGGTCTTATTTTCCATCCACAAGCCCCATTTAATGTATCTTTTCAAGGATAATCATGACAAAAATCATTAGCCAATCATAATTTAGATGTTTCAGTTTTAATGGCCCTAGATTTAGTGATCTAGGACTCATTCGCCACCTTGGGTGAATAAGTCCCACTTATATTTTTGGGTCTCGAACCTGGTTTCACACATTTCTAAGCATTTTTAAATTTGGTCCCATACATTATGCTTGGTGGGACTCATTCACCACCTTGGGCTCAAATGAGTCTTGTTTGGCCCAAAATCAAAATTAATTCAAAATTTTGTTAGGATTTTATCCTCCTAGATCTAATGTTGGCTTGTAGTGTTGTAATTTTTAATTTTTTTGCATAATCGAGTATAAATATAAGTTTCTTTCACTCATTTCAACCCCAAGCATTCAAGTATTCATCCCTTATAGCAAGTTTGAGTTCACAAGAGATTTTAAAGTGTTTACAAGAGCATTCAAGGGTAGATTATCAAGAATTTTAGAACAACATTCAAGCATCAAGCATCATGTCAAGGGAATTCATGCATCATGTTTGTTTTGAGCTAACAATTGAGCTAACAATTGTGATGTAGGGTTTTATGATTCAAGCAAGTGTTCAATCCAAGATCTATCTCCTTCAAGAAAGAGCCAAAGTATACATCCATTGGAGCCATCTCACACATGTTTGCAACACTTTACTGATAGGGTTTAGTGAGTTACAACATCATATTGTGTTCATTCATCATTCTCCATTACTATTTCATTCTATTGTAAGGTTTGATTACGAAATCGAGGTTTGACCAAGGCAAACCACTATCCACTAACCCAACAATTTTTTTCCCTCTCTTTAGTGTGTGATTTGTAGGTTTAGATTGAAGAAAGATTAAAGAGCAAGATTGGATAAAATTGTCAAAGTGCATAAAGTTGTCAAAGTTGTCATCAAGCCTTGGAGAACATTGGAGAGTGCCTATAGGTTGATTTATAGAGATTCAGAACCAAAAACCTGAAGAAGCATATTGATTAGACTGAGAAGAGTAGGATTAGACTTTGAAGCTTCAAAATACCCTAGCTAGACTGATTTTCCACTTCTGGCGAATGAGTCCCAATTTTAGTCAAAATGTAGATTTTTGCAAATTTGGATACCCATGTGGCAGATTCCTATTCTCGCATAGAAACAAAAAATCTAGACTGATTCACCCAGCTTGGTGAATGATCCCCACTCAACATTACAGGTATAATTTCTAGTGTTTCAGAGCTCCATTCAACCATCTTCAGATTCCCAGGTGCACAAATTTCATTCTGTAGCTTTATGTTTTGTTTCATATGCATTTCTAGGTCATTTAGTAAGTCATTGCATAGAATTAGGGTTTAGTGTTGTATCTTGCGTTATATTTTTTTCCAATTTCTTATTTAGTGGTGAACCCCTCACTATTTTACATTTATCCTGTAGGAAAACCCTCTTGCAAGGTCTTTTTCTCCTTTGCATTGAGATCTCAAGGGTTTGTTCTTGAATGAAAAGTGAGTAAAGATTGTCATTCTAGCTCCTAAACCATAGAAAATAACACAATTCATTTCATTTCATTTTTGAGAGCCTACATTTAAAACATCATAATTCTAATTTGGAGTGCATCATCATCCTAGATTTGGCTTGCATTAACATTGCATTAGGATTTGTATTAATTAATTGGCATTCTAGGGTTTCAAAATTTTGCATTAGTGAAAGTTCATATAGCTTGCTTTTTTGCATCTCATTTAATTGAGAATCAAACAAAATCTACATTTTCATTTAAGATTTACATCATACAACATAAAAGGCATAAAAATCAATTAAAAATTTATGAAAATTTTGAAAAAAATCCCTACTGGGACTCATTTTCCACCTTGGGAAAATTAGTCCCTATGCATATTCTGAACTGCATTTTCTAGCATTCAAAGTTTTGTTTCTAAGTTTCCATTTGATGTTTATAGCTTTTAGTTTTAGTTTCTAGAATTTCTGTTATAAGCATTTCATTGTTCCTAGCTTATATTGCATTTGCATTCATATTGCATTTAGTAGCCATTGTATGAGTATTTGGCGTCTTATTGCTAATACTATAGTGAGACAAAGTTTGAGACTCATGTCATCCTAGGATAGCACAATCATTTTGGATCTTGGGTTGTCTCTCTTTCACTCCTAGTATTGAAACTAGTACACTAGGTATGGACCATACCTTTAGCAACTCTTTTCCTTCCAATAGTGTGATCCATGGTGAAACAAAAACTAATAGTATTTTGCAAGAAAACATAATTCAAATTCATGGAGATTTAGTAGACCTCCAACATGAAGTGAAAAATGACAACATTTCAACTACTGTCATCCCTACAATACATAATATTCACCACATGCTTGAAAGTGAAGATGGACTTGACATTATGCAAAACATAGTTCAAATCTTTGGAAAACACCTCACTTCCACTAGTTGTCATTTACCTACAAGCAATGTGACAAGTCAAGGAGGAACCCAAATTCCTCCTCCCACAACAATTTCATCTATTCCCACCTATACAAACCATCAAATCACAATAGTAATGGAACCAACTAGTAATGTGATTCCTTTGTTGGTAATTTCTGCTAGCATCCCTAGTTCCTTTTTGGCATTGCACATCATATCTTCTACCACTTTACCACCTATAAGTATTCCATTCACTTTTCCTTTGAACACATACACCCCTTCACCTTTTTCACTTCCATCTCATAACACAAGCAATGACCCTCTCATAAACCAACTCTTCCAAACTGTTTCATCCCTTCAAAAACAAATTTCCACCATCAACCAAAATCAAAATGGCCCACCTTCATATTATATCAAAAGTAGTCTATTTTCTTTGAAGGTATTGTGAGCACCGATGCCACAAGGTGTAGAGGTACCTAGATTCAAGAAATATGGAGGAAAGGGAGATCCTTCTAACCATGTTAATGCTTATATTGCCTTATGTAGTGACTTTTTCCTTGATGATAAACTCTTGGCTAAGATTTTCCCTAGGTCCTTGAAAGATACTACCTTGGAATGGCTTTCTTCTTTATCGAACAACTCAATTTGTTCATTCAATGAACTGGTTGAGGCATTCCTTAACGATTTCCAAGAGTGTATGACCCCTAAGATGAACTTGGCTGATTTGATGAGATGCAAGCAAAAATAAGACGAAAAGATCACTAAATTTATCTCATGCCATCAATCACTTTATTCCCATATCAATGTCAGGGTTCTCGAACCTCACCTTTAAAAGATGTTTATAGAAAATTTGAAAATTAAGATACAAGACAAGCTTACCATGATGAAATTTCCCTCATTTATGCACTTGTGTACCACCCTCCATGATTTTAAAAATTTTCTTAGTAGTCAAGATACAAAGTCCACCTCTAGCCATACTGATAAATCCAAACACATAAACCAAAACAATTCCTAACCTTTTAGAAAATAGAACAAAGGGTTCCTTCAATTTAACCCCCTCAACAAACAACTCAGAATGTCAATAACCAAGTAGTTGTTGTTAAGGCTATGCTAACCTTTAGCTATGGGGACCTAAAAAGACAATTCACTCTCTTACCTGATGCGCTTCATAACACAATGTCCCAAAATTTAGAACAATAAATGATTACCTTGCCTCCCGTTAAAAAAATCAATCCTAATAAGCCTTCACCCCCAAATAGTAGATCAAACTTGTATTTCCATTATCATCAACAAAATGGACATGACAAAACATTGTGTGTCTTAAACATCTTGTGAAAGACCTCATTGATTCCAATCATCTTTTGTTGGAGGTGTTAGTGATCAAGGAAATAAATCTATTACCCCTCCTAACCAAAACTTTCATTTTTACCAATCTTATGCCTAAACATAATATTTCATTTGTCAAAGCTAGTGAAGCTTGTAATACCCTCCGTGTCGGTTATTCTAAACTTTTGTGTGAGTAATTGTGTGTGCTTCATTGATTATTGTGTTATTTGATTTTGTGAAATATAATATGTTAGTAGTCATGTTTAAATAATTAATTAGATCATAAGTGAAATTGCAAGGTTATTTAAAATATAATTAGGAATTAAAATAATAATCAATTAAATCAGATCAAATGATTTAGAACAAATGATCAATCAAATTAATTTGTTAAAAGTAAAAGTGATATTATTAGACAAATTGATTTAAATTGTTATGAACAAGTAATCTTGAAAAGATAATTATTATCATAAGAAATTTAATGGATGCTTATTTAGAATCTTGCAAATGGTTGATTTTAATTATTCTAATGTGGAAGTAATTAACAAATAGTGTATTGTGAAGATAATGAATATATATTTAAATAAAAAGTTCATTTTTGTGGAGTTAAATTTATTTAGTTTAATCAAAATGCTTGATGAAAGAAAATGAAATATAAATACTTGAAAAGGCAACAAAAGGAATTAAAGGGATTAAATATTATTTGGATTTATTTCTTGAGTTGTGACTTTTGGTTTTCACTGGAGAATATGAAGAATAAACAAATATAAAACTCCATCTTTTGTGGATTTGAATGTAATTAAATTTCATTTTTGGAGAAGCGACTTTTGGCATTCGCATGAAGAGGAAAATGAAGAGACTTCTTGGGGTGATTTTATTTAGAGGATTTTTGTTTTGAAAAGGGGGGGTTGCATTCTCTTTAGAGGGGACTTTGGAGAAATTTGGATTTACTTTTCTTTTGTCATAGTATTGCATTACTTTTCTATCATTATTCTGAGAATTCATTAAGGAATAAGTTTGGCGTTGAGGGGAAAATCTTGGAGCTGCTGCTGAAAACATTCATTGGCGGAGGATTGGATCGGCGAAAGGGATAGAGCTTCTACAGATCTTCTCCAAACACAGGACGCCAGGTTCTTTTCTTATTTAATTGCTGTAGCATCAAATAAAATTGCAATTGATAGGAAATTGTTTTGTTGTGTATGAGATTCTTTATTTGGGGTTTATAATTCCAAATGTTTGTGAAAAGAAATTCCAGTGGGTTGTTGTTTAATCAACAGAAATTTAATTGGGGATCGGGATTGCTGTTTGTTAAAATGGAATTTGGTGGGGTTCTTGGCTGTCAATTTTTTAGATTGAAATTTCTAGGAGCTTGGGACTGTTGTTTATTTTAATGAAATCATTTGTTGGGGTTTTACTGTTGATTATCAAAATGAAACTATGTTTGGAATTCTGGAAATTTGGGTTTGTGTAAATCCTCACTTGTAGATTAATTTTACAAAATTTATTATGTATATAAAATGATGTTGAAACAGTAACTTGTGCTATTTCGTTGTATTCAATTATTTTGTATACAATATATATATATAGATGTATATATATATACATATATCAGATATATATATATATGTATATATATGCATACACATATATATATATAATTGTAGATATATAAAAAATATATATATATGAAAATGAAAATAAAATTTAAAGTTCAAATTTTGATTGTTTTAGATTGTTTGAATTTAAAAATATAAAATTTTGCTGACGGGTGATGGTTCGGCCTCGGCCGTACCCACCACCCGGCCAGCCGTAGTGTTGCAGCGGCAGCCTACGGGCTACCACGGCAGTCCGTCGGACTGCTGTGACAGTCCGTAGACTGTCCGCGGCAGTCCTACGGACTGCCGTGAGCAGTCCGTAGACTGCCCCGCGGCCGGGCGTAGTCTCCCGTGTCTGAATGTTGGGATTAAATTTTCCCATTTAAATTTAATGTATTAAATTTCGTTTAAAACGTGAATGCTATATTTTAATTTCGGTGCGGATTTTTATTTTATAAATATATATATATATATATGTATATGTATATATATATATGTATATGTGTATATATATATATTTATATATATATATATATAGATATATATTTATATTTGTAGATATTTATATATATATTTATTAAATTATTTATTCTGATTCCTCTTATTTAACCATTGCTGTATTATTTAACTAATTTCACTGTTATTTAGAAATAAAATATATATATTGTTTCCTTTCTGATTTAATTATATATTCTGTTAAATTAACTGTTATAAAAAAAATATGTATATAGATTCTATTTCTTTTCTGATTAGAATAAAGCAGAATCTGATATAATGAAAATAATAGTAAAATAGAAAGAAATATGTTCTTATTACAACTTTGAGAAGATGAGAGGATAGTGTTAGCAGAAAAATCAACTTACAGCATTGATTTATTTAATTCTTGTTTGGAGTGAATATTTTGGAATAGAAAAGAATTCCTTTTAATTTGTTAATCTGTGAATTTTGATAGGATAATATATAGATATGTAGTGGTTTTAAAAAGGTATTTTTTTGGGTGTAAATTTATTTAGATAGATTTAAGATTTTAAGGTTGTAATTTCTAATATGTAGTTCAAGTATTTAGAGTATTGTTATTATTGTTATTTTAAAGTATAGACAATTGATCTTGAGTGGTTTTCTCAATTAATTTAAATATTGGAAGTGAGTGTTAAGTTAGTATGATGAAAGGAAATGGAAATAGTGTTTTGAACATAAGTAGTTAGGAAATGATAATGAGTTAATTACCCAATTATTAAGTAGTTTTCAATTATGTTGATAAATGAAAAGGGGAAATTTAAAGGTATGGGCATAGTTAGAGATTGATTAGGGTATTTTCGAATTGGATATTTTATTGGTGAAATGGAATTTTAGTCTTTTGAAAATTGACTTCCTTTATATTCATTTAATGGTTGGTTGTAAGTTCTCTTTATGATAATACTTTTAGAATACTTGTGATGGTTATCATGAATTATTTTAGTATGGGTAAGTTGTAAAGTTTTAGTTCTGGTCGTTAATTGATTGGTTAATAAATATTGTTCTCAATTGAATTTTTGGTTGATGTTTATTATGCAAATGTTTGATGGAGTTGTGAGTGATTGAGTATTTAAGGTGTTCTGTAATTTGGTCCTTTGGATGCCTGGTTGCATGCTTTTACCTCTTTTATTAAAGGATTGTTTTTGGACATTTCCTTATTGGTATGAATGCCGTTGGAGATTAATTTTGATTCAAGGAATCCTTTGTCATTTAAATTTTGTTGCAATGTAATTGGGAACTCGTGTTTTGGTTTATGAGTTATGGATGGTTGATCTTCTTGAATTTCTGATTTATTTTGTATCGAAGTGGTTTATGTAGTCTGGATGGAGATGTTGATCTTATTTCAATGTTTTCACTCATTATATTTGAATTGAAATTGATCTGGTGGCCTTGCAATTATTGTTGTCATTGCTATGTTGTTGTTTTTATGAAAGTGATTTGCGTACCATCATAAGGGGGTTCTTGTGAGGAGAAAATTGAGGTCTCCCATGGAATGCCTAGTTGGTGGCTTTTGGTTTCATTTAGTGATTTCGTGAATTAAAGGTTGATTTTCTTTTGCGTTTTCCTATTTGAGGTGACGCCATTGTTAATTTGTAGATGGGTCTTGATGAATCTTTCCTTGTTATGGCTTTTTCTGATTTACTCTCATATTTGAGGAAATTTTATCCTTGTGTTGAATTATTGGAGAAATACTCATGTTGCTTCACTTTACCTTTGTTTATGGGTTTTCATTCTTTTGGCTTCCAGAGGCTTGAGATGATTGATAATTGATGTTCTCTCTCTTTATGGGCCCTTGATGTGGCAAGTGTTTTGGTTTCATGATTTTAAAAGGGTTGTACAGAATTTGTTGAGACTTGGAAATTGTATTTATAGCGAGATGGGTAATGCCTCGCATGCTTCTCAGTTGTGATATAATATTCTTGTTATGTTGTACAACCCTTGGTTTCTTGGTTTTTATGTGGGTGGGTCTCTAGGGAGAGTGGCTCCTCGTGGGGGCCGGCGCCCCGTTTAAGGGGAAGGGCTCAGGATAACCCACGAGTGAGTTAGTAAACAAGTGAAAACCTAATAATTAACTTAGGAGGGTTGGGTAGTAATATCATTACAAGATTAATAAAATGGATGCCTCATCTTCATTAGTGCTTTCGCAGACTAATGGAAGGCTGAGAAGGCCGTGGTTGGCAAGGTCGTGACCTCATCTCCACGAGAGGTCTACGGCTCCGCATGAGTCACCCTATGGACCGGCGCCTCCAGTTGGGAGGAAGAGCACAGGACAGCCATAGATGGGACCGGCGCCTCCAGTTGGGAGGAAGAGCACAGGACAGCCCATGTAGGACTATGCGATGACACTCTCCCCTAGTTGCCCATGTGTTTACTTTATTGTGTTCCTCTGGAAGTATGTTGTGGGAGTTGGTTTAGATTGTGGTTGAATGGACTTATATTGATTTATGGAGTATTGCCTTGATACATCTTTGGTGTACTTTGTGGTTTTGTATGATCTCATTGATATTTGACTTATGATCTTGTACTCTTTTGGTACTGTGATATGATGTTATTTTATTGTTTAATTGCATTTGGAATTATATTATGTTTATTAATTTAGTTGACTTGGAAGTGTTTCATGATCATCCTTTGGATACTTGTTATTGGTCATTGCTTTGATTTATGTGATGAGATTTATGATTTTAAGTTGTGTTAATGACTCTTGGATGTTGTGGATTATGTCTTTGTAATTCTTGAGTTTTATGATACTTTTGTATGTTGTTGAGTCTTGTGGTTTCCATGTTTGGATGTTCTTGGTTGAGGACTCTTCTTGTCAGCTCCTAGCACGGGGGGTGGGTCTTCGGACTCACATGGTCGGGTGGAACGTGCTAAGCACCCCATTGGGTCCCCAGTCGAGGATCGAGAGGTGCGGATTGGTGCGGTTGCAGCGACTCCAGAGTTGTATCCATCTTGGAGCTAGTTTTCATCTGTTTATTTGTATTATGTTATCTTATGTATGGTTTCCATTTATGTTTGGAAACACCTTTGTATCATTGTACCTCTAGAACATTGTACTGTAATGTAATGTTAACTCGGTGTGAATATTGGTCGTGGCAATTGTTATTCCTTGTGTTAAGTTCTTTATGCGTATGTTGTATTTATGTACTCAGATGGTTTCTTATCAATGATTATCATGTATGTGTTATAATTGTTAATGTTTATTTTGTTATGGATTATATCTTTGGATTTTATTCTTTATTGTTGTTGTGTGGATCTCGGTCTCGTAATGACTCCTCGTGTACCCCAAGGGATGTATGTGTTAGTGAATCTGCTTAAATGAAATTCATGTTATGACTTAATGTGTTTTACATATATGTTATGTTTAATTTTTTTTAAAAAAATTATGCAGTAATTATTGTTTAGTTGTCCTTTGCGGTTAAACGCAGTGAAGGTGTTACAAAGCTACAAAGATTGATGTGGTGAATGTTGACACAGATGATGAGAACACATATACAATTCAAAAAAGTCCTATGGATACTGATCAACAAGAATAGAATCCTTTTGATGGTTTGGTTACATTAGTTGAAACTCAACATTATAAGGGATGACCTAAAAATCCTATTGACATTGCTTTCACCTATAAGGATATACTTAAACATGCACCTGATGGTCCTCTTTACAGAGCCGACCGCATCTATGATAAGCCCACTAATGGGATATTAATAGATCCTGTATGTGGAGAGAATGTGATCATTGAGGAATTCCTACTTCTACCTAAACTCCATCAAGATATATATGATAAACTGA